>WYDI02025041.1:0-156985 GCA_009867235.2 Psittacus erithacus | reverse complement strand
GCTTCCTCCCAGCTTCCCCTCCTCCCTGGCAGAGCATGAGACTCAGAAAGTCCTTGGTCAGAGCAAACATTACTGAGAAGCAACTAAAAACATTGGTGTCATCAGCGCTGTTCCCAGGCTGAAAGTCAAAAACAAAGCACTGCACCAGCTACTAAGAGGGAGAAAAAACAACCGCTACTGCTGAACCCAGGACAAGGGTGTTGTGGTTTAACCCAGCAGGCAGCTAAACACAAATAATAATGGTAAAAGAATTAAAATATACAAAACAAGTGATATGCCATGCAGTTGCTCACCAGCCACCAACCGATGCAAAGCAGCAGCCCCTGGCCAGCTTTCCCCCTAGTTTATATACCCTGAGCATGATGTTATATAGTCTGGAATATCCCTTAGGCCAGTTTGGGTCAGCTGTCCTGGCAGTGTCCCCTTTCAGCTTTTTGTGCCGCGCAACCTCCTTGCTGGTGGGGTGGTGTGTGAAGCTGAAAAATCCTTGATTTAGTGTAAGGACTGCTCAGTAACAACTAAAACATTGGTGTGTTATCTCTTCCTAAATTATTCTCCTCCTAAATCCAAAACACAGCACTGTACCCACTACTGGGAAGAATATTAACTCTGTCCCAGCTGAAACCAGGACACAGAGCAAGCCTCCAAGTTTTCTGCTACTGTTTCACTGAAAACAAGCACCCAGGAGGCATATGAAGGCTCTGTTTGAAAAATACTGTTTCCATGGCCTCATACATGGTCTCCCAGCTGGCAGTGAGGCTGGGAGCACATTCACAGGGAGGAAGCTGAAGCACGGAGGTTAAAAAAACCGTGTCAGATGTAGGTGATGCTGTGAGGCAGGGCCACCACTTGAGCTAGACTTGAGTCTGGAAAGGGAGTAATAATCATAGAATGGTTTGAGTTGGAAGGAATCTTAGAGATTATCTAGTTCCTAATTTAATCTTCCTAATATATCTTAAGAGGAAGGCTCTTCCCTGTGCAACTTGAGTGAGCTGCACAAATACTGCAGTTCAAGGTAATTCAAGGGTTGCTAAGTCATTTCCGTGTTCTCCAAGGAAGCAGCTTCCATGCAAGTATAACTCTTAGTGGTAGGTAGAAATGTGGCATTGTTTTGCCTTCCCCTGTGATTTCCAGTATGTTCAGAAGCATGTTCTGATTCATGTGATACACTGTTTTCCTTTCTGCATGGCCAGAAGAATCTGGAAACATTACATTCTTAGCAATCGAATAGGTAAGGGACATGAATGAGGATTTTGTTCAAATTCCATAGTCTAGTTTTCTGTGTGCGAATACCTTTCATTGCTTTTTAATCTAATAGTTGAGCAAAAGATAGTTTGGATGGAAACAAATTTTCATCATATCCCAGACCCAAAGATCATTGGCAGTAAGGTATATTTACTTAAAGGGAGAGGGAAACACAGACGCATCAGTCAGCCAACCTCACCTGTAGGCAAAACTGGACAAACTGACAAATTGCACTTTATCTTAGTTAAAGGATCTCTTTCAAAAAAAGAAAAGAAAAAAAAGGTATGATTAAGTGAGATAGAGAAGAAGATACATTTGATATTATATATATGATGTATATTGGAATATTTTGGGTAAGAAACATGAATATGACTATAGCACCTATGTTAAGAATTAATGTCAGAGTATGTAAATAATTAATGTGAGGATTTTATTGTGATAAAAGATAGAAGATTAACTCATCAATTTGGTACTGAACATTCTTTTTATAACTTTATTCTTTTTATAACTTTGTTCTTTTTATAACTGGCTGGTTCTGGGAAATTAATTTTTTCTACATGTCTTGGGAAGCTGTTGTTTTAAGAATATGATTGATTCTTTTTTAAAGCTTATATGATTTTCCTCCATAGAAAAGAAGCCTTCCTGTATTTTTTTATAGTAACTGTTTATTTTAAAGGTGACCTATTAATTATTTTATTATGTGTAATGTTACTTTAAAATACTAGTAAATATTGCCAGTTCTTACAGTAACTCTTGGGGAGGTTTCTGCCCTGAGAAGTTTACTAAAAATCCATTATTTTTATATTCTTTCTAGGATGAAGCATGAGAAAAATTACACAATTTGTGGACTGGCCTGGCACCCCAAATATAAGCAAATTGCTTACACAGATACTGAAGGAAATCTGGGGTTGTTGGAAAATATTGGTGATGAAAAGAAATCAAATGACAAGGTGATCAGTATCAATTATTTCTTAAATTAACATGGTTATTTAGGTTATGAAATTATATGAACATCCCATTTTGTGTGTTGAAAGCTCCCTCTTGTGTGTTAATTCATTTCGTGAATTCCATGTCCAAAAGAAGTTTTATGAGGATTGTTAATCTGTGTTTAGGTTACCAGTACAGCGACAAAGGACTACAATGATCTCTTTGATGGAGATGATGACTATTTAAGTGGAGATATGATTGAACCACAGTCTTCCCCAAAGACTGGAACTAATGAAGAGGATGCTGATGATGATGACCTTAAGCCAACTTCAGGCCATTTCAGACGTTCAATAATTGATGATGATGATAACTCACTAGGTACAGAAAGAACTAATTTTCTGGAGCTCTTTAGTGCTGATATTGGGACAATCTCTTAGCATCCTCTACTTGGATATATTCTGCCTTATTTTTCCAAAGAAATCTTGACTGTTTGACATTTTTTACCTATATTCTGTCGTAATAATAATATATGCCAGATGTAAATGTTTTTGTTGTTGTTAAACTTCTAGATATTGGGATGATAAAAGCTAATTCCAATCTTCTTGAAAAGGAAGATGATGATGATGATCAAACTGGTGGTTTTCCAGCTTTACCGCCGTCATCTACACAACAGCCTTTCTATGATGGGCCAATGCCAACCCCCAGGCAGAAGCCATTCCAGTCTGGTTCCACTCCTGCCCATCTCATGCATCGTTTCATGGTAAATCTTGCTGCTGTTTGGTTATGTACATCTGGTTGCTTTGTTGATACTGAATATTATCCAGTTCCTGCTGTGTCTTAATCTAATATTTTCTGAGGTTTTTTTCTTTTTTTTTTTTAATACTTCACAGTGTAAAGTTAAATAGTAGAAAGTATCTTTGTGTCAGTGCAAAGACTGCATGTTATGGTTTATATTTCAGTTGCTTTTGATGTAGAAATAAATAGTTGGCTTTAAGACAAGAGAAAACTTTGTAGTTTCTACTTGTGCTATTGAATTCTAGTACATTTTTTTAAGTAATATAATTATTTAATGTAATTCTAGTAAATCTTTTTAAAAATTCCATTTAGAGCCAGAACCTGGGGATATTTTTGTGCTGTTAGGACATGTACATTAATCATCCACCGAGGTTTTTTTTTTTCTAACTGAGTTTTTCACACTTAATTTTGTAAGGAGAAAAATGGCTGAACAATGAGGATGAAACTAGTTTGTGCCTAATTCAGCTGTTTTAGACACTACAAATCCTGACTACACAAGACTTCTACACTACTACAGTCTTCCTCCAGCCTCCCATCTACTGTTTCAGATGAGGAAGTTATAGTAGGTTGTTTTAGGGCAGTATGCTTGATTTGTTGGGTTTATTGTTTGGTTTTTTTGTGATGGAGTTCTTTTTAATAGGTATGGAATTCTGTTGGTATCGTTCGCTGTTACAATGATGAGCAAGACAATGCTATAGATATAGAATTTCATGATACCTCTGTACATCATGCAACACACCTGCCAAACTCTCTGAATCACACAATGGCTGACCTCTCTACTGAAGCTATTTTACTGGCCTGTGAGAGTACAGAGGAACTTGCGAGGTAAGTCACAGCCTTGGTCTGCAAAACCCATAGTACAGAATTACACTTGTTTCAGGTATTTTGGCTTTTAATTTCAGCTTCTATCACTTTTTCGAGATTTTTGGCTTTTGAGTGTGCTTTTTATTTACGGGGCCATTTTTGAGAATTTTCACACCCACCCACTTGAAGACTTCAAGAGTATTGAAAGATGTAATTTGTTTCCTGAGGAGTACTTATTTTTCAATATCTTGAAGAAAGAACTTTCTTCTTTTCACACATACAGCATTGTGATGAGTTGAAAATCACCCTTTACCTTAAGTATTGTATGTATTGGTTATCAGACTCTGAAAATTTCTTTTTTTTTTTCCCCAATGGAAGAGTGGGTAATAGCTCAGAAGCTGCAGAGCCTGTGCATTGGTCTTGGGCAGTTATCAGTTATGAAGATGGCAGAATTGAAATGCCAAATTTTTTTCCCTTTGAAAGACAGTATAATATGACAGATTTATAATGAGGGCTGATATTCAGGAGTACTGAGCACCTTCAGTTCTTATTAATGTTAATTGGGGCAGGACATTTACCTGTTTCCATCTAAAAAAAATCTCGCCTTAGACCTTCAAGCTATCTGTGCTTCAGGCTCTAAAGGTTCTAAATCCACAGTGCTGGAGGTCAAGCTGGCTATTCAGTTCTTGAGTAATAAGAGTAAAACCTTTGCAAGTGAATGCTTGGAACTTGTAGTTCCTTTCTGTTACCATCACATATTCCAGTTCTCTGATAAAAAACGTAATATATGGGTGTATTTTGAGATACTGTATTTTTCTTCATGTTGAGATATTTGACTATTGTTCTTTGTCTCTGCTTTAGCAAGCTCCACTGCATTCATTTTAGTTCATGGGATGCAAACAAGGAGTGGACAGTAGATATGCCAAAGGATGAAGACATTGAAGCCATCTGTCTAGGTCAAGGCTGGGCTGCCTGTGCCACTAGTGCCTTGCTAGTTCGTGTGTTTACAGTTGGAGGAGTTCAGAAAGAGATCTTCAGTCTCCCAGGTCCAGTGGTGTCTATGGCAGGACATGGAGAGCAGTTGATGGTTATTTATCACAGAGGTACTGTTATCTCTTCTGTCTCTTTTGAAGTGGGGTTAAGTTTTCAATCCTTGTCTGTTACTGGTTTCAAACACTGGTTAATTTGTAGTAACTATAGAATCATAGAATACCAGGCTGGAAGGAACCTCAGGGATCATCATCCAACATTTCTAGGCAAAGCATGACCTAGATTAGATGTTCCACCACCCTGTCCAGCTGAATATTGAACGTCTCCAGTGTTGGAGAATCCACCGCTTCTCTGGGAAGATTATTGCAATGGCTGATTGTTCTTATTGAGAAAAATTTTCCCTTTGTGCCTAAACAGAATCTCCTCAGGAGTAACTTGTGCCCATCACTTCTCGTGTTTTCCATGTTACCCCTTGTCAAAAGGGAGTCTCTGTCTTCTTTGTAGCCATCCTTTAAATACTGGAACATGGTGATGAGGTGTCCCATGAGCCTTCTTTTCTGTAGGCTGAGCAAGACCAGTTCTCTCAGCCTTTCCTCGTATGGCTTCACAGTCCTTGGATCATGTTTGTTGCCCTTCTCTGGACTCTCTCCAGGCTGTCCACGTCTTTGTTGTATAATGAGGACCAAAAGAAATATTTTTTTTTCCTTCTTCTTTTCATTGTGCCTGTCCTTTTTTCCTTCTCGATGATGCCTTTACAGACATGTCCGTCACAACCCACAGATCTTTGATGTCTAACAGCAAAGCCTACATTTTATACTGGGATGCCTAGACTAACCTGGGGGGAAAGGGAGAATTTTATAACAGTGACATTAATAGATTAAACTTGGGTTTCAGATATTCCAGAATGAATTACTATGGAAAATTAAGGAAGTAGTTGTTATGTGTGCTTTGTGTGTCTAAAATGACAAATAGTTGCTTGTCTGACAGTGGTATTCATGGGTAACCCTGCATTAGAATTAGATTTTGAGTCAAAACGTAAATTTAGCCAAGAGACAAGACAGATCTTTTGTTTTCTAACATAGCTATTGAACAACTTCTTCCTAGGTACTGGGTTTGATGGGGACCAGTGCCTTGGAGTACAGCTGATGGAGCTAGGGAAAAAGAAAAAGCAGATTTTGCATGGAGACCCTCTTTCTCTTACAAAGAAATCGTATTTGATATGGGTTGGATTCTCCGCAGAAGGTATGAAATGTCAGCGTGAGTGACTGAGAAATCTTGATGCAGTTGGGGGAATTTTGGAGGAGAGTTTGGCTAATTAATGCCCTTTTAGTAATGGTGATCCTGGAAACATGAACTTTTTTCCCAGTCTCAATGCTAAACAAAATTCTGTTCTTCTATTAAATGTATTTATCAGAATCTTTAATATGCTTCCACTGTGAGTAGAATATGCTTCAACATTATCGGCACTTGCTTTCCCGATTGGTTCCCTCGCTCACAAAAAGAAATAAACTGAATCTACCCAAGTGGTATGAATTTGATTTCTTCACAGAATGTTTCAAATGCTAACTTGTCAGTTGACCAGCAGTAGTGGTGACTGTCAGAAGGTGGCGCATCTTTCTAAGGAAACTCTTTTTTCCCAGCTAGGTCGTACTGTTTGAATGAGAGCATGTCCTATTTGAGATAGGTGATCCGTAGTTTCCCTGCATTATCTAACCAGTTCAGACATTGTGCTGTAATTAGTTGCCTGCCAGAATAATTGTTTTAATTTGTAACAAACAGGTACCCCTTGTTATGTGGATTCAGAGGGAATCGTGCGGATGTTGAACCGAGGACTCGGGAATACTTGGATTCCAGTGTGTAACACAAGAGAGCATTGCAAAGGAAAATCTGATCATTACTGGGTAGTTGGCATCCATGAAAATCCCCAGCAGCTCAGGTCAGACATTTCACAAGGAAGCAATTTGTTTGAATTGGTTTTAAATTGCAGAGCACTTCTCACTAAGAGAAACGGGAAACAAGTTTTAGTGAAAGAGGTGGCTAGTAAATATGCACAGTAAATGATCTAGTTCATAAATGTAATTCTGCATGGGTGTTTCATTAATGAGCTTATTCAACACCAATTTAGGGTTTTATAATTTGTAACTAATTGTAGCTTTTTGCCTAGGCTAACAGGCGTGTGCAGGGTATTATGATATCACACATTTCTGATGCAGACACAGTCATAAGACTGCATTTTGCTAGAGACACCTACTTTAAAAATTATGATTGCTGTTTGGAATCTGCTGTGGATGGCTTGGGGGGGTTAATTTTTTTTTTTTCCTAAATTTAATTTTTTGCTGTGTTTTCCCCTTTTGTCCCTTTGCGAAGAATCCAGTCCTGTAAATAATCTACATCATTAGGCATAGATGAATCAGAACCGTCACTATATTAGTATTTAAACTGTGACCATGAAGAACAATTTCGTATGTGAAATTAGCTGAGAGTTAGCCATTGCTTTATAAAATGTGACACTGGTGATGTCTATATAACTCTGTTTCTTTTTCTTGTAACACACATCCTGGACATTTAGTTGCTAAGCTTTGTCTGTAGTCCTCTTTATTCAGTGATCTGTATCCTTTTCCTCTCAGGGCAGAATCCATCAGCTCACATATTTTGCTGAAATTTAGACTCTTACTTTGCTAGTCATGCAGAATTGTAGAGGTTGGTGGGAGACTCCATTTTATTTAAATTTATGTGACATTCTTTGTAATCCTGTGGGGTTTTTTTGTAATAAGGGAAATAATTTGGTGTATGTCAGTTCATTGTCTGGCTCTTTCTCCAGATCATTAAGTATGTTTGCCTCCAGAAATGTGCAGGACACATCACATTGATGAGATGGTCAGCTATGAGTCTGTCAGCATGAGTTTTTTTCCTTCTATTCCAAGAAAGAGAATGCTGCTGTCGGAGTTGCAAAGAATGTTTTATTCAAAGCCACTAGCATTTTAAAGATAAGAAGGAGTGAGGGTTGTAGAAACACCATATGCCTTAATTAACACAGATAGCCAGAGCACTAATGTTTCCTGTTCTCTTTTTTTTTTTTTTTTCTGGCGTCTGAAATAGCAGTTTATAAAAGCAGACATTTTTGTCAATGCTGCATTGGTGCTGCTGGAAATACAGCTCTTTCCCAATCAATGTTTAGTTTAAGTGATTGTTACCAGAAAGTACTAATTTAAATATAATGAAACAATAAGCCCATGTTTTTAGTATGTGCTTATCTCTTCCCCCACTGCCCCTGTGTGTATCTGAGCACAGCACTCTCTTCATGAGTCCAAAACTCTTCATCAAAATAAGAGGCAGATATGCATGCTCTTGTTCCAGTGGCTTGCAGTTGTCCAGTGTCTGATTTTTAATAAATTGCATTTACATTTTGTAATAGCTGTTAAATTGTGTATTGTGTGAGATAGAGATCTGTGTCTGTTATGTGCCACGTTTGGAGATTCTAGTGTGAACATGGACAGCATGTGCTTTGCTGGTTTTAAAATCTGTTATTGGTTGCAATGTAAAAATAACCCCATATAACCCAGTCTTACGTATTGCTATATTTAAGTCAGTAATTTAGTTATTACTTTTTAAAGAACAAATCCTCTTAAACTGTCTTGCTGCTTAGGAGACATGATTTAGACGTAGAACAACTGGTGACTGTAGGTGTTGAGAATTGCATGTTTTCTTTGTTTCTCTTGCACAGGTGTATTCCTTGTAAAGGAGCCCGATTCCCCCCTACTCTACCACGGCCTGCTGTAGCAATATTATCTTTCAAACTTCCTTACTGTCAAGTTACAACAGAAAAGGGCCATATGGAGGTACGGAATAGTGTTGAGTCCGCAGCTGATAGTCCCAGATGTCCCCGTAGTAAGGATTATAGAAGATTCCTATTTATCATCTCTACTGTGAAAGAGGGTAGTACAACTCTGAGTAAGACATGTAGCTAAGGAGGTTATTTGGGTTCAGTGTTTTGTATAGCTTTTCTGGTTTGGTTTGGTTCATGACTGTTTCTAGAAGAATACAAGATAAAACTGCTGGAGCTGATGCAAGGTTGTATTTACACATAATCTATTTCTGACTGATGAAGTCTTTCTCGTCCCTTCTTTTTTAATTATTTTTAGTGGGTAGTGGTTAATGTTCCAAAAAGCACCAGATTTTTCGGTCCAAATCAAAAACTTGAAAATGCTGGTCTTTCAATATGTTAGGCATAACAAAAGCACTGGAAGATTTCTTTTGAAAGATGTACTAAGTACCCAAATTCATGTAGTCACTCTAAAAAGCATTCTGGCTTGACTTATTTTCTTAAGGTAGAGGCTGGTTGAAGCAAGATGTATCAGCAGAGAACTTCTAGAAGAATATCTATATTTATTCTTCCATTTTTTTTATAGGTTTAAATATTCCAGTCTTGTGGTGTTCAGCTGTACTATACAAAGCAGAAACAAATATAGAATTCTAACTGCAAGCTTAGAGACAGTTTAATGCTATTTGAATTTATTCTTTTTGATAAGAAGTGTAGAAAAAAAGTTTCAGTAATAAACACTGTAATTTTTAATGAATTCTTCATTTGGTTCAAGTCTTTTGTTCTTCATCTATGGAGTGTTTTCCATCTCACCTTCTCCAAAATAATAGAAGGAAAATGCCACAGGAACTGTAAATTAAACTTGACAGATTGTGTACTTCTGTGTAGGTAAAGAAACAGATTATTCCAGTAGATCTGATGAAAACATACCATGTTTGAATAGGTCTATTAATAATTTTGTAACAGAGCTAGAGTGGTCTAACAGCCACATCAGCATTTTGTTGAACAACAAAAGGTATATTTTCTGTTTACCTGTCTTGCAGATGATTCTTCTTATAGTTATCCTGGAATGCTTCCAGTTTGTTGAGGGACAGAAGTTATAAGATAAAATAACCAGTTTGTTCTAGAATTGTCTGTCCTGGAAGCATACTAGTGAACATGTATGTCTCATCTTGCTGAAAGCCTGGAATATAAATGGAACTTAACATATATGGTGATCTGTTTGGATCAGTTTGGATACAGATGGTTCTTAGTGTGGTCTATTTTTAATTCAGTAAGCATCAGCTTTTAATGAGAATTGTCTATCCCTCACCCTCATTATAAGATGAAAGGAGCAGTTTAAGAATAAGTTGACAAAATTTGCTGTGAATTGTCATGGCTGTTTTTCCCCCTCTCACCTGCAGCATGCATCCTTCTCCCTTTTTCAGGAACAGTACTGGCGTTCTGTTGTATTTCACAACCATGTGGATTACTTATCAAAAAATGGCTATGAACTTGATGAAAGTGCTAAAAGTCAGGCAGTGAAAGAGCAGCAAGAACTTTTAATGAAGTTGTTTGCCGTAAGTACTAATAAATAAAGAATAGAAAGAATCTCTGAGACTTTATTTTGAGTAGATGGCGTTTGATGTAAATTTTTATCTGATTCTTCTTATTAGAAGTCTGGCTAGTGACTGGAAGTCCAGCTAGCTCACAGCCTATGATAAGAGGTGAATAGCAGTTAATATTGGTACTGCCTATCAGTATGAAGGGTGGGAGGAAGAAGGGGAAAAAAAAGTGCTTTTTCTTTGCTATGCATCTCGTGATTGTTGGTGGTTTGTCTTATTCATTCACTCCACCAAGACCATAATATTCTGGTCCTGGAGAGAGCTGTGTAACTGAAGTGTGTAACTCTCAAGGCTTCTTTTCTTTCAGCTTTCTTGTAAACTGGAGCGTGAATTTCGCTGTGTGGAACTTGCTGACCTCATGACACAAAATGTTGTGAATTTAGCTATCAAGTATGCTTCTCGCTCTCGAAAACTAAATTTAGCTCAGCGACTTAGTGAAATGGCTGTAGAAAAAGCAAGCGAGTTGGCAGCAGCACTGGAAGATGAAGAGGAGGAGGAAGAGGATTTCCGAAAGCACTTGAATGCTGGGTAACGCAAATTTCTGTGATTAAAAAACTGGGAATGTTTTTACTGATCATCTAATATTTTGGTCCAGTTGACACACTTTTATGGACCATAGTTCGCAATGTATGTGTTATGAAGTAAGTTTGTGTTAGTGTACTTAAGTATTGTACATATAAACTGGCACATTCTTGTTGATATCTTGTGAGGACTCATTATTACCAGGTTGCTAACAAAAAGGAAAATATCTCCACGCCTTGCTTACTGTATGCGTGTATTCAACAGCTTCAGAGGTAAAGCAGACTTAAGATTAAGTTGCTTTTATTTGGCTTTTTCTTTTTTGTTTCCCCTTCCCTTAGCTTGAGCTGGTTTGGTTATTTGATTCCAACCTATTTTTTTTCCTTTGTCTCCCTATCTCACTTTACTCCATACCTACCTTAAAAATCCTCTCTTTCTCCAGTCATTCCCCCTTCCAGGATCCCATCTCAGTGCATCCTATTTAGTCTTATTCCCCTCCTAACTAATCTCAGCTCTTCAAATACTGCAGGTTTGCTTTGCGGATTTTCCCCTCTCTGCTATCTACCTTTCCTCTCCTACTTGCATCTGCTTTGTAAAGCATGATGAGGCAAAAGGAGGGGGAAGTGTTAAGACCGCACAGAAGAGCTGTGTTCTTGTTTGGCCTCTGGATGGTGCAGCTATAAGGAAAATAGTTGCTAACCATCCATCTGAAAAAATGTCAACGTTTTGTTATGACTGCACGAGTGCCACTTCAGGCAACTGCACTTGGTGCTTCAGGGTGAACTGAAGTGGTTAATGAATCTTTATTTTATTTTTAGTAATCATCACAGTTTAATCAGAGGTTTAGTGCAAATAAATGCCAAATGTTATTGTTCTTATTTCCTAAATTAGGTCAGTTGGCTTTCCATTGTTCCAGTTTTCCTTCTGAATGTGGTGACCACTTCCTTTCTGATGAATTCTTTCCATTTAGTTACAGCAACTCTGCCACGAAATGGAGACAGCGGCCAGTCAGAAATGTTCAGCAGGACCAGGAAATGGAAGATGCTGAGGAAACTGATGCCTATGAAGAAGTAGAAGAAACATCAGAAGTGCATAAAGAGAGTAAGAAAAATATATTCTCCGAATAAGTTGGAAGTTATCTAGATGCGTCTTACTTAATATTCTGGAAAACTCCCAAATAATTTCTCATTTGGGTAACTCAGCAGTCTATAAAACTATGCAAACACTGGGGTTTTCAGTCTGTTCTTTTTTGTTCTTTTGACATAAGATTTAGGAAAGGCGAGCACACAGCCTGTCACAGGGCACCACGAGTGAGGTACAGGAGATCTGACTTGGAAGACAATAATGTAAATAGAAAATAATCCCATTTGTTTTACTGTGTTTTGAAGCTGCAACTGTAGCAGGGACTAGGTTTCCTGCTACGTAGTTAGGGCAGGTCTGGTAGTTTCTGATGTGTCATATTTGGGTGTTGATATGAGAAAATACACAGGAATAACAGAGTGATATGCAGGAACACCTGCCTCTAAGCTTCCCATAACCTGGAATTCTCTGCTGGAGATAAATGGTAGTGTCTACCTGATCAAGCAGGTCTGTGTTTCAGACTGTGCCTGCAGTCACTGCAAAGAAATGTGTTTACTGTATGTCACCTACTCAGTCGCAGCTTGCTTATGCATTGTACTTGCTAACTGCTCAAGGGAGCCTTGGGAAGTTTTAATGTTGTTTGATACTATTTCTGTGTGACTGGGCCACCTTGTGAAATGGTTGCTTTGGTTGTAGCTCAAATTTTCCAGGAGTTGAATTGATAGACAGGTAGTTTGCTGGGCACGCTTTAAGGAATATTTTTAAGGTTTAAGGAATAAATATATGACTCTTAAGTTAAACCTAGGTAGAGATAAGAAATGGTTTTGTAAAAGTGTATGTACAATTTGAAAATGAAAAATCATGTTTTAAAATACAGGTTGCTTTGCTATAACTTACTTGTCTGTTTGGGGTTTTGTTTTTCAAGAAGTTATGCTACTGCTTTTTAGTGCATTGAGGTATTGTACCTCTTTCTTTTGTCTGAAGGGCCAAATCATTTCTCCAAAGGTGTCGCTTCAGCAGAGGTGACCACTCCGAAGTCTGGTGAGTAAATCTCCTTATACTCTAGGATGAGAACTTTGTCATGCTTCACAATATTTGCTCCTGGTTTTATCCTCTGTTCTCCCATTGCCACTAAATTTAGTATATAACAGTGTTGCGAATTGGTAACTTGCACTGATTGTTGTTCTTATGTTTTTAAGAGGTTCCCTATTCCTGTTGATATCATCATTATCCAGTGATGTTCCATAACACTATTCTGATTGCTTTAGCTGTGCCAAGTGCTGAATCAGTTGCCTGCCTGGCTGTATTATGAAGGCATTCTTTGGGACAAAGCAAAAATGAGAACAGTGATCAATTGTTTTGTTTAATTAATCACAGGCACGTTTATTGTTTGCACTTACAAGTTACAGTTAGCAGCCCTGCTGTAGAACTGTGAGTCTGAGCAGGCAGGGGCAGAATACAGCTTCTTGCTGCTTCTTTCTTCTTCCCTCCTGCTAGCCCTCTAGCAGAAATAATAGGAGTGGAAACGGATTTGGGAGTGGAGGAAGTACTAGGTCTTCCTGTATTTTTGTATTTTAAGCCTTTAGTCCTGTGTGGTATTATTGATGTCTAATGATAGCTGAGCACATGTAATACAGCCCTCATGGGATTATTAATGTGTCTTTCAAGCCTGGTGGGAACTTCTTTTCTTTGGTGTGGAATAGTTAATGCCTTTGATTTAGTTCTCCTCTTCAATTTTCAATGAAGAAAGGCTGAGACACACACGATGAGTGTTAGCCCTGCTCTTTGGAACTGATGCTAATATTGTTTCATCTAGTCATCTAAAATGTGCACATTGATTCATAGATTTTAATATCATGTGTGTGTGTATATATACATGCACACATTTTTACATTTTTTTTCCTTTCCTATTAAATAGTTGTAATTGCGTCAAGCAGCCAAGGACGAATGAATCCATTTAAGGTAAGAATTTTGCAGCTGGTTGATTGAGGTGTTCTGAAAATCTCAACAGATTATTATATCTAAAGTTTACAATATAACTGATAGATATTTTGGAGAGACAGAGGAAGGAAATGTGACAGAAAATAAATAAAAGGTCTATTTATTTGTTTTGGTAGGTGTCTTCTAACAAGAAAGACCCAGTGATCCCCTCAGCAAATGTTCTAGACACTATGAGCAAATACTCAAAGAAAAACTGTTCGTCTAGCAGTCGAGCTGTAAACAAGCAGAGCCCTCCAGTTATAAAGCCTCTGATTCCCAAACCCAAATCCAAGCAGGTAATGTTTCTAGTCTTTTTATATTGTTATGGTGAGCAAAGAATAGTAAATTGAATCTTACCAACTTTTAAGTAAAGGATCTTAGATGGCAAAGTTCACGTAAGTATACTGCAGAAACTATAAAAGCACATAAAACAGCAAAAAAAAATCAGTTGCAGAAATTACATTCTGCACTGGAGCTTGTGCTTTTATTTTAAATAGTTTTAATTAAACAACTGTGCTGAAATTGAATGGATGAGATGCTCTATTAATGCAAATGATTATTGTGTCTTTAGGACAGGCTTGGTTTTTGTTAGGTTTCATGGTATGTGTTGTCTGAGAATGAGATGTGCTTACCTTTTTTTTTTTAATAGTTTTGGGTTTTTTTCTCTTTCCCTCAATTTCTATAGATTTCAGCAGCTTCATTCTTCCAGGCTCGTACACCTAACTCTAGTGAAAAAACAGTGGAAGAAAGACAAGAAAAAGCAGGAAATGAGTCCCATGAAGTAAAAGTTACTGCACAGGAGAACACTGAAAACAGAAGGTTAGTAGCCACTTGGAATCTTAATGCCATACTCCAGTTTTGATAGAATAGCAAGTCCAAAAACTATTTTGTTTCTTAAGATGTTGGACTGATCAAAGTAGCGTAGTATCAGATTAAAGTGTTAGCTCACAAGTTGTTATGTTTGTGAACCCACTTCAGAAGTTTGGTAAACTGCTGCTTATAATGTACATAGTATCAAACAAACCTGCATAAAACATCTTGCCACATTACATTCACAGAGAAAACCATTCTACTCACTAAATCTTTCCCAGCATGCATGACAGCATTATTCAAAGTAGAAGTTTCACATCAACCTGAGACAAACAAATGTGTAAGAGAATAATAAATGAACAATGCAAAATGTAGTTTTGGGGCTTTAAGCAACAATTTTTGCCTTGTTGCTACTTACCCATCTGAAAATGACCTTTGAATGATAAATGAAACCATGCTGCTGTGCCAGTTCCTAGTCTAGGAAATACTTAAAGTTTAAACGTCTCTAGCAAATCTCAAAGGAAGTCTAAAAGCTGAGGGGTTTATGTGAAAGTGTAAAAGCTTTATTTTAGTGTGGTTTTTGAAAAAGAAAACAAATAAGAAACTTATATCACCGAAGGAGCACATTTTTTCCCAGCTAAGACACTAACCTGTCTTGTTCCTCTGGAGCAGATGTGTTTCCTAACAATCCCAGTCCTCTTGAAACTTGCGTTCTTATAATTGTGTTTCATTTAGACTTCATTTAACTGAGGAAGATGAAGGTAATTATTATTCATTTGTACTAGCATTCTTTTCATTAACCTTAACAGATAATGTTCTAAAAGAAGTGTCAAGGAGAATTGTGAAAAGGATTAGCTGAAACCTGGTAATATACGTACGCTATTTTTGGATTGGTGGAACCCTGTCAGAAAAGAACCATTACTCTTTGACACTTTAGAACTGAAATCTTAATCCCCATATATATTACAGTTTTAATGAAAATGCTTGACTTAGTCCTGCCTTGTCAGCTTCTTTAAGCATACTGCAATAGGAGACTGCTGACTATATATGTCTTTTCTTTCAAGAACCAAAAATCCAGTTAGGTGTTGTTTAGAAATGTTGTTTTGGGGGATATGGTTTTCCTATAACCTTAAATGGAAAATTTGTATATGCTTGTTTTAGACCAAAGACAGGATTCCAGATGTGGCTAGAAGAGAACAGAGCAAACATTTTGAAAGATAATCCTGATCTGAATGAAGCAGAAGTAATAAAAGAAGGCATGAGTCGATTTAGAGTGCTGTCATCAGAAGAAAGAATGGTAAGAAAATATACGTGAATTCTGATTATTTTTTTTAACTTTTTTTCTCCATAGAATCCCTTGGTCATTTTTGTTTGGGAATTTTTTCTTTAAATTTCACTGTTCTCTGTCTTCATAGACTTCAGTTTTGAATTGGGCCATGATCTGCAACATACACTTTATGAAAGTACAAGCTGTCAGGATAATAAATAATAGCAGAAAGCAGCTTTTCCAAGGTAGGGCATGTGAGAGAAACGTAATCAATGAAGAAATAACAAAAGAGATGGGAAGAAGTTAAAAGTGATATAGCCACGCTTTATTCATCTGGGCTTAAATTTGTTCTAAGGCCTTCTGGGTTTCTTATTTATCCAGAAAGACAATTAAGAGTTTCAACTTCATGCTCAAATGAAGTATAGTTTTGAAGGAGAATGTTGTTAGAAAAAAGGAAAGTGAGGAAGTTGGTTTGGTCCTTATTAGTTCTTAACCAGTTCTAATAAGTTCAGGAATTACTTCAGTGCTTCCTTAGAATCCAAGAAATAAGGTGTATAAAATAGTGTTGAGTTTTGTGGCCTAATTTGTGATTTTCTGTATAATGATGTACTTGCTTCAAAGGTGTGGACTGAGAAAGCAAAAGGAGGAACAGTTAATGATTCAGCAGACGATAAAAAACGAAAGCGCCCCACAGCTGATGAAGATGAAGTGAAAAAGAACGAGGAGCAAAAATCGGAGGACTCAAATTTATCCAAAAAACCAAAGCCTTTAGATCAATCTGCAAATGTCAAATTGTCAGCTTTTGCATTCAAGCAAAACTAAGTAATGTTATATCTTCTCAATGTCTGTTTTCTGACAACATTAGGTAGCTCTGTATTGAGAAATTTGCTGCCATGCTCCAAGAGCGCAAGAAAGAGTGCCTTGCTCCAAATAGTCTTTTAGAAAGTGTCAGTTCTTGAGGAAAATGTTGAATCCACTCTCCTGATCTTTTGCAAGTTACTAGTAGAAAGCTTGATAGCAAAACTAATGCTAATGGTCCTGTTATCTAAAGCACAGTTCCACACAGTGCTGTGTAGCTGTGTGCCTCGATACTTGTAATATTTGGTGCTAAATACAGATGAATCACTCTGGGGAGGGTAAACTACAGCCAAAAGCTGTTGTGTGGTTTTAAAGAGGCAAAGTAATGGCTTCTATACTATTCCTTCTGCCTGCTGCAAACACATAAGAGAGAGACACTCAAGGAAATGTGACTGAAGAGAAGATAGCTTAACGTGTTGCTGGTGTTCAGCTGTGTTTTCAACATCTGTGGCCATAACAGTGGTAGGGAGCAGCACAAGCCAGGGCAGGGAGAGAAAACCAGGGCAGAAGCTGAGTTAGGAAGGTCAGATGCACAAAAAGAAGCCATTCCAGACTGTGCAAATGTGCATTCCCTGTGCCTCAGCAGGGTCCAGAAAGAACTTGAAATTGTATGTAATTGTTTTATACCATGTGTGTTTTTTTAAATAAAATGTGAATGTTTCTTTGTTTAAGGTGGTGCTGCCCTTCACAAGTTTTGTAATTAAAGTATAAGCAGACTTCAACGTACAAGTCGTAAGATAGTCTGGAGAAATTAGACATACTCCCTTCTCTGGAGAAAAGGCAGTATGTCTAATACATGTATTTGAAGCAAACTTAAAAAGAAGTTTCAGAATTTAAGATAAAGTAAAATAATTTAGCTCTTCAGCAGAACAACTGAGACTTGATAACATCTGGGTTTGCACATCCTTTCGTCATTTTCTTTTTTTGTTCCTCTTCATATTATTGCTGAAAAGGCAAACGACTCTCCATTTAAAACACATTTTTAACATTGAAAGATTGTTGTAGATTGAAGATTCAGTGAGATTTCTGTAAAAGCCACTAAATCTCAGTGTAAGAGGTATTTTTCTAGATGTTTTTAGCCATTGTTGCAGGTAATTTTGGAGAAAACAGCTCCTGTTTTCACTTAAAAATGTGGGTCATGACGTCAGCCAGGGATGGTAAATACAAACAGACAAAAACCTGAACTCCTGTCAATTTAAATGCATTTTATCATCCACAGTTCTTATATGTAGTTATACATTTTATTTGTTTAATGTTGATACTAGACAGCAAGTAATAAGTAATTAATTTTCTTTATTGACAATCTGGGAAGCTCAGGGGAGTAGTGGCAGTAGTTTCTCTGCATTCTTTGGAAAGAAATTATTGCATTGGAGATGGGAATTTATTTTTGGCTAAAGCATATTTCCACACTTGAAGGTATTGGAGGAAAATGGAATTGCATTGGTATGAAAACTGCCCTGACAGAAAAATCACTATGGGCTTGGTGAAGCGTGTGATGTTTTCTTTCTCCTAGACTAGATTGTTCTGATGATGACTTGAGCATCTCAACTGTGGTGCTGGGAGATGGGCTGGCTGTGAATAGATGGGCTTGCTTTCTATCCATGTATGTAGAATCCCTATTCAAGCTGAGCTGCCTGTCAGGTGTGCTTTCTGCAGGCCTAAGAGGAGAAGGGAAGTCACCCTTGGCAGTAAGCAAGCTATTTCACAGAATCATACCACACTAGGTTGGAAGGGACCTCAGCAATGTCCCAGAACCCTGCCCAACTGAACCTTGAAAGTGTCCAACATGTGGCACATTTGGGCAACTCCTTAGTGCTTCTGTAAAAAGGCTGCATAAAATTACTCAAGCAAGATGTTTATAGCTTGGGCTCAGGACACAAAAGCTGGTTGTGAAGTTAGGGCTGTGTCTGTCCGTTGTCCCTGCTATGCAGGCTGCTTTGCTTCAAACTACAGGTGCAAAGCCAGCATGGTTCCTGTTCTATGACAGAGGCAGATAGGTATCCACTGCTGCAACAGCTAGTCCCCCAAAGCATCCGCAGTCATTTTGGCTGCTGTAAGAAGGAACACCCAAAGTCAGCTTCCATGGGAGTTTTCTGAGGGGTGGATATTTATAGTCATGTAGCTCTTCTGAATAAACCCACCAAAGGTCTGTTTAAAGTGAGGCTCCTGGATTT
The DNA here is from genome assembly GCA_009867235.2 of Psittacus erithacus. NCBI lineage: Eukaryota > Metazoa > Chordata > Aves > Psittaciformes > Psittacidae > Psittacus > Psittacus erithacus. The sequence continues at coordinate 138,112 of WYDI02025041.1, read as the reverse complement.
AGTGGATGGTTTCATGGAAATCACTGGGGACATCAGACACCATCCTGCATGTGCCTGGTTCCCATTTGCTTTTCTCCTTGTTGCAGGTGGTGTGACACACTTCACTCATGAAAAAGAATTAGCAATGTGTCACAGTGAGGGCAATCAGCCTTTGGAAAAGTCTCTCCAGAGAAATGGTGGATTCCCCAACACTGGACACTTTTACTATTTGACTGGACAGGGTGGTGGGACATTCAGTCTAGGTCATGCTTTGCCTAGAAAGGTTGGACCAGATGATCCCTGGGGTCCTTTCTAACCTGTTATTCTAGTATTCTGCCTCTGCTGAATCCACTTTGAGTTGGACACAGCCATCACAACCAGATGCATCCATTACCACCCCCACTGGTGGTTATCACTTGAGTAGTGTTACAGAAACTAAAGGCCAGGTTGGAGTGGGGAGGATCACACTGCCTCACTCCTGGTTTAATTTTTGCTGTATAATGTTTGTGGGTTTCATCAGACTCAATGTCTGCAGCCTTGGGGTCACAGTCTGGATCTTACCCCCACAGCTGGTTAGAGGCAGCAAAACTGTTTCCGGCATCAGATTTGAAGTTATATATTGGAGCTGCGTGGCTGTGATGGTGATTGCAGCAATGATTTTTAATTATGGCAGTTGCTGCTGTCCACAGCAATAAAATAAACAGCCAAGAGGGGTTATCAGGACCATGGAAGCAAGTACTTGGCTGCTTTTATCCTGTGAGAATCATCTCCCACTAGGCTGTGATTACCTTTCATTCATCAAAGACAGGGTTTGCTCTATTACACAGCTCCAGGCAGAGCTACAAATACACTCCCCATCACCTGCAGCCTTCCAGGGAGCTGCACTGAGCCAGACAGGAACAGAGCGTGCTCACCCAGCAAAGCACCGGCAGGATAGTGCTAAGTATAACTTTGAATTCGGGTGGAAATGAAATGCCGAGGCAAAAATGAACAGAAAAAGTGGAATGGATATCCAAGGGAAAACAGAAACAGTTGAATCTCGGCTAGCTCTGAGGGGTTTTGCTTTGGTTTGGGTTTTCTTGTTAAGATGCTCCCTAAATGTAATAGAATTTCACTGAAGTCTTCAGAAATGCTTGTTTGTCCTGAATTTGCCAGCTTTCTGCTGAAATAAATGAGTATTTTAGAAAAGCCAATCTGGAAATGAGAGTTCTTTCCCTTTGGCTGTGCTTAAATCCCAGTGACAAGCAGCCTGTGGCGAGGGTGCCAATACATGTGGCACAAAGCATGGAATGTTAAGTGTTTTCAAGTAAATGGTGTAAAGCTGATTCCTGTCTTCCATAGCAGGAATTTGGATTTCTTTTGTTATTGTTTTGAGTGTAGGTAGGGGTCAGATTAGAAGGTCTGTTTGCAGCACAACATCTGATAACTTTATCTCAAGTTTTTGGTACTACAGTATGACAGCAAGTGCAATGGCAATGCAACTCTGAGAAGCTCATCTCCATCAGGGAAGAAAGATGTCTCCTCTTGACTTCTGGGGATGTTCTGTGTCTCCAGTTTCCACAGCAAACGTGGTCCCTCCTTGGGTTAGCTCTGCTGACCGTTAAGGGAGGTGTTGGTTCTCCAGGGCTTCTGCTGCATCCCTCACAGCGGAGTTTGATCTGCCTAAAGTAAAGTTCCCATGGCTCGTTTGGAATTGCATTCCCTGATTATAAAATTAATAACTGCTGGTTACAACCTCTCCCTGTTTTGCTGCAGGAGTAAGCAACGCATCAGACTCAAATGAAGATTTGCTTTAGAAACCTGGTATAAGTTGCCTTCTCCAACATAATGCTCTGTCCCTGGCATCTGTGGTTGTCCCCAGCTCCAATGATGTGCACAGCTGAGGCAGCTTGGTTACTCCAGCTGCGGGAGTTTCTTACCTTGTAGGCAGTAAAAGAAAGTTTATACCAATGAAGACTGGTTTTGGGGTAGGGAAGTCAGGAAAACTCAACCAGTTTGGATGCTTGGGGTGGAGCTGGGCAAGGGAGAGCCTGTGTTTGGACAAGGTTTACCCTCTGAAACATCTTCTGTCGTGAAACACACCTCAACTTCTTCCTGAAGACCGTAACTGTGTCATGAAGTGCCTCAGCTTGGTGGTTCTGGCTGGCTCATCTAAGACGACAACAGCAGCAAGAACTGCTTATGAGGAAGTTGGGCAGTAGAGCTCTGATGGAGAACAGCAGAGCTGGCTTCTCACTAAATGTGCTCAGCTGAATGCTGCCACATAAATGTGATAGTAATTAATTTACTTAAAGGCAGGCAAAACACGAATATCCACCCAGGCTGTGAAAAGAGCCACTTGATGCTGGACTCAATTGGATTCGAATGGCTGAGGAAATTTGCAGGAATGATTTAAAGCTGTGTGTTGCCAGGGAACAAACTCACATTGATCTCAGGGTGGTAACAGTGAGAAGCAACTGAGGGGGAGCGATGCAGGGACATGGCTGCTATTCCCATCTGCCTGGTGCATGAATTAAAAGCCACCCTTGGTTTAGGAGTGGGATAGAGGGACCTAGAGATGGGCAGTGTCAGATGACTCCCATTGGAAGCAGGGTATAGGTCCATGGGAGCCTGGAGACTTGTGTTACACATTTGTTTTCACATTCCTAAAAGCATAACTATGAATTTACCTCCTGCAGCCTGCCCAGGCCATCCCTCTGAAGTTTTCCAGACTTTGAGAAGCAAAGGCTGGTGGAGTCCATTGGCATGAGGTCCTGTGTCTGTGCTCCACGAAGGCCTAAAGAGAAAGCCAGTCAGGGCAGAACTGCTGCCTCCACTTCCAGTTTCAGTCCTAATATATGAGACCTCCCCAGGGAAGTAAAAAAGCAGATTGCATCTGCAGAAGACCCCTCAGACCTCTGGGATCCTCTGTCCTTACAGAGCAGCCAATCCCTCCATCAGAGATTAGTATTTTAGGAGCCTGTAATCAATTTTGCTTGTTATTCTGGGTAATAGAATTAAATTGCCTGTGATTCACTCTTTAAACTGACGCACTGTGATTCCAGGGGCTGATAAATTTCAGGCTGTATTTCCAGGGCATGGGAAGGATGTCAGTAGGCTGCGACATTGCCATCCATTGCTGCTGTGGGTTCAGCTATTATTTCAGGATCACATTCGGGTGATGTTCTGGCTTGATGTTAATAGAAGGATCGATCTGCGTTGCTCTTTTCTTGCTTGAGTTGTTAATGATATGCTGGGTCGACACAGATGGTTTGAGAAGGTGGAATTCATCATCTCTAACTTTAAGCTCTAAGACCAGCACTAAATGCTTCCACTTTATAGTCAACAGATGAAAAATAGGTGTATTTTGTGTGTGATTTATCTCAGCCTTTTAGCAGCTGTCAGCACAGGAATTGCCCTTGAAACACCTTTTAGATGGCTTCATCTGACCCTGTGAAGACTGCCCAGGGTCTCTTCATCCTTATTCAGCTTGGTGTGGAGATGTTTCTTTAGAGACCCTGCTCTTCAAACCCTGAGGAGCAACTTGGGGATGCAGGGAATGATCCTCCCATCCTTCCCTGCCATGTACCACTCAATGTCATGAGGAAACTTGACTGGCTAAAATGGGTCAAAGCGATGGAGTCTGAATACAAACCATCCTGTCCCTATTTTGTATTTTTCCTACTTTCAAAGATGGGAGATGTCCCTGATGGGCTTTACCACGGACCACGCACTCACATGTCCCTGCCTTGGCACCCCACAGTATCCCCAGGCTCTCACAGGGACCCCTTCAGTGGGTGCCCTGGGCTTTCACCTGCTCTAGACCTTATTCTAAATTGGCAAATAATTGAAGTTACAGCCGCGGAGCTGTTTGCGCTCCCTGTTTTGCTGCTTTTTAAGAATCTCTCTTCAAACTTTGAACGGTGAAAATAACCCCTAAGCACAGGAAAGAGAAACTGGGCGAATTCCCTCTAGGAAATCCAGAGTATCTTTTACCAGTGTTGCACAAATACCATCTCCTGGTTTACAGCATGCCTTTCATCACATTAGTTCTTCATACCCAGCCGATGTGGGTTTCTGTACCAAAGAGTGAGAACTTTGCCATGGTTGGAAATCAGGCTGTGCCATAACACATCCTGATACATACCTGAATTACCTAAACCTAATAATTCCATGTTTGCAAATGCAGAACTGCTGGCATTGGCTTCCCCGTGTGCAGCCTCTGTTCAAACATACACAGAAAAAGTGATTTTCTGCACATACAGAGTGCTCCTGCTAGCAAACAAGCTGGCAACTGCCCTCCTCTCCCCATAAACAGGGAAAAATTACAACCAACTCCCACAGCTTGTGTAGTTCAGACTGTTGTAAAGTCCAGGGTGACTCCAGAGGGAGTTTATTTTCTTCTTTTCTACGAAAATGAGGGTAGAAAACACTAGGGAGTGCCAAAATACTTAGATGCCCTTTACTTACCTATTTCTCATACAGATGATTAGGTGTCAGTGGTTTGTAGCTCCTAAGAAATGCTATCCAACACTTTGAACCGTGCCAGCTTGGTCTGGATCCCAGTGAATGTGGCAGAATGGTTTTTGCACTGTGTTGTCTACTAAGAGAGCCCAACTACTTTATATGTAGGATTTGGACATCCTCAGGGGGCTGTGAATGATGCAAGATACCCAGCTGCACCTCGGTGGGCGACTGCTGAGGAATGGGCATAGAGTTCAGGGATTCAACTCCACCAGTACAGCAGTTTCTGATCCCAGCCGGGGCCTGGGGCAATAGAATCGCAGTAAAGCCTGGCTGGCTGCAGGCCAGCGCCGGCTCCTTCATTTTACCTGAGTCATCCTGACTCCTTTCTGGTGAAACCTGCTATCGGAAATGAATGATAAATGTGGTGTGTGCTGCTGCCGCCGGGGTTTTTCTCTTTCTTTTTGCTTGTCTTGGTTAAACGTAGCTCTTGTGCCAGGAGGAGATGGAGGAAAGCCAGTGAGTCATGCTCTCCACCCCATCCCTCCGACAGCTCCTTCCCCTCTTTATCTCCCCAGCAATTTACCATTTCCTAGGCACAAAGGTGGAGAATTTGTCCCTGCTGCCTTATGGACAGATCAGGTGTGAAAAGAGGCTTGTGTCCCTTAGCATCTCTGCCATTTATTTTGGTGGCAATCCAGAAGATACTAGTTACTCCACTCATGGTTGAGGTGACAGCATACGCGCTATGCTCAGCTGAACCTAAGACTTGGTTTCTATCTTATAAAATCCCAGATCAGCTTTGGCCGAGGGGACCTCCCTTCCAAGCAACCAGGAGCTGAACCCTACTTGAGACGGAGCAGAAAGGGCTGTTGGCAAGGTGAGCTGCGCTCTGTCTGCCCTATTTTCCTTAAAAGCCCCCGGAAGATGATGTTCAAACCACCACTGGGGTGACATCCCAGCCAGATCTCCACAGAAACCACTGAGTATGTGGGCACGTTCCAGAGCCACAGGTGGGACTGTGAAAACCCTGCGGCACATGAGCAGTGGGAAGGGGGCTCTGGAGCTCATAGGCTGGAAGGGACTGAAACCCAGCTGGGATGAAGTGGTGGAGACTGTCATGAAGAAGGGCAAACCCCTCCCTGGGATCTTTCTGGTGAATGCACTATGCCACTAGCGACCCAAAACACCCCAGGACGGGTATGACTGTTCCAGCAGCTCTGGGGGGCTGTGAAGCGGGATGCACCAGCATCGCCCTGGAGGGAAAAGAACCAGCTCTCCAAGTTGGCCAGTGTGAAGGAAAAATGGAGACCGGCGTTGGAACCTGCTGCGCAGGGCAAGGACCCGCACCCCAGCAGGGCGCTCCCCATCCACCCCTGGGGATGAAGGGGGTCTCCGCCTGCCGGAACCCCCGCGTCCCCCGGCTCCCGGCACCACCGCGCCGCGGCGGGCTGAGACCGGCAGGCTCATGACACAGCGGGTGACGTAACGGCAGCGGCTGCCAATGGCAGCGGCGCGGGCGGTATAAAGCTGGCTGTTGAGCGGGCTGGCGGGAGCGCGGTGCCGGGCTGAGGCGGCGGCGGAGGGGAAGGCTAAGGACTGCGGACTCTGCCACAGCGGGCTGCCCGCTCTGGGGCCTGGCCCTGGCGGCGCCTATGGAGGCGGCGCGGGGCTGTAACGGGTACGTGCGGCAGGACAGGGCGCCGCCGCCTTCCGCTTCTCCGTCGGCGGTGGCTGAGAAGCCGCGCGGCCCCGCCGGCAGTGGCGGGGATAGCTGGCGAGGCGAGCGGCCCCGCAGCGAGGAGGACAACGAGCTGAGCCTGCCCAGCCTGGCGGCCGCGTACACCACCATCCTGCGCTCGCTAGGCGAGGACCCCGAGCGGCAGGGGCTGCTGAAGACGCCCTGGAGGGCGGCCACCGCCATGCAGTTCTTCACCAAGGGCTACCAGGAGACCATCTCGGGTAGGGAGTGCTGCCCTGGGCGGGCCGGTGTACCCCTGGGGACGGCTCCGGGCGGCGGAGCTGGAGCCTGCTGCTTTCATACCAGCCGTGGGCTTGGCTTTCCTGCTGTGTTGCTTAAACTTCGCTTCCCCACTGCCCTGCTACAGTACTGGCTGTCTGATGCCCCTTGTCGTCAGCATTAGGAACACCTCGGGGTCTCTCTGTCCTCTCCTTCCACCTTTTTAAGCTTTATGCTGGTAAAGTTCACGTTCTGTCATAAACTTCTGTGCTTCTGGTTTCGGTGATCAGAACAAGTGCTTTTACTTCCCTTTCTCCAGCATAAACTTTTCAAGCTCTGGCATAGGAACTTACTGGTTGTACTTTCCTCTGTCCCCAGCTGAGCGAGGCTGTGTTCAGCGCGGGTAGTGCATTTGTGTCTATCAGCAGACATATAGGTGGTTTGAATTTTTCTCCGAAAAAGACCACTTCTGCTAATGCCTTTATCAGGTGAGGTTTTTCAAGGGTGAGACTCACACTTGAGGAAGCGCGGTAAGGAGAAAGGAGGCGGTCAGGGAGGTCCCTGCCGTATCTCAGGGTCCTAGCACTGAATGCTGGGATAGAGAGGCGTCCCAGGTTCACATCCCTGCCCCTTATCTGCTTGCTGTCTGTGAGCCCTCCCTGAGGGCAGGAGGAGAGGAGCTGGATGGGATTTGTCCTCCCCATCACCAGCAACTCCAAAGGTGTCTCTTGGTTATATTGCAGGATAAATCTTAATTGAAAACTTCGTATTTACATCAGTTTTCTTCTTAGTCTTTCCATTAACGAACCTTTCCCAGCTGGGGAATTCCCCTTTTGCTCCCTCTTACGGTAAAAAGCAAGTTCCTGTTAATGCATAAGGGCGGCAAATACTGTCAGTAAGGATCTTTTGAATGTTAATAAGGAAGCAGATAGTCTTGGTCTGCTTTCCCGAGTACAGCACTGGTGTGTGGAGCCTGCCCCAGAACAGCATCTGCGTTGCAGCTGAAAGAAAAAAGATGAGCTGTGCTGATGGTTGGCATCAGGGAGCTCCCGCTAACGCCCTGGAATCTGTTCTGTAAGCACACTGCTTCAACTTGAAGGATGGCTTTTGTGTTTAGCTTCTTTTTCACCTCTCCACTGTTAGCCTTCTGAGACCAGATTGCATACAACTTTTGACATTAACTTATTCGGGGCCGGCTTATACTTGTGCCAGTGTTGTGTCCTAGCTTGCCCCCGGAACAGCTTTTCTGTCTTCGCGTTTGCTTTGCCCTTTAAATCAAACCAGGTTTTCAGGTTTGTCTCTGAAAATAGGCTCTGTGCCGCAATGGCCATCCTTGTTCCTCTCTCCCTTCAGTCCTTCTGTATGATCTGAGACGAGTTTTTTTCAGGGTCTTGCAGAATAATCCTTTGTCTACTAGGAATAACTTCTCATTTGGGAACTGTGTGTGTGTCTACTGCTCTAAAACACAGGAGGTCTCTTGCTTATCCTGCTAGTCTCTAGCACTGGTTTTGGTTTTTTTTTAGTGGTAGTTTCTGAGCATAAATTTGAGCTGAACCTGGGTGAGGTTGCTGCCTATCTTAAGCCCTCTAATCTTTCTGCCAGGTGTGTGCAGAGCCTCAAGATCCCTTCAGATTTTTTATGGCTTTTTTCCTGCTCCAGTGTGGATTATCTGGGACCTGAATAGTCCGTCCTAATCTCTCACATTTCAGCGTGCAGAGTAGTTCTGGATAGTCCCTACCTCTGAATATCCATGCCTGGGAGAGAGCTGTGTTATACCTTACAGTAGGAAGTGTCACAGCGGGGTGCAGTACTCTCGGACTGCTCTTTTCTGGGAAATAAAATGAAGCTGTGATACTGACAACATTCCTTCCTCAGGTGGAGAATCCTTTTACTTTCCCAGCTACTTGCATCTTCTTGCATAATGCATAAAAAGGACATGGAACTGTTGGAACAAGTCCAGAGGAGGGCCATGAGGATGATCAGGGTACTGGAGCACCTCCCATATGAAGATAGGCTGAGAAAGTTGGGGCTGTTCAGCCTGGAGAAGAGAAGGCTGTGTGGAGACCTCATCGCAGCCTTCCAGTATCTGAAGGGGGCCTATAAGGATGCTGGGGAGGGACTCTTCATTAGTGACTGTAGTGACAGGAAAAGGGGTAATGGGTTCAAACTTAAAGAGGGGAAGTTTAGATTGGCTATAAGGAGGAAGTTCTTTGAGGGTGGTGAGGCGCTGGAATGGGTTGCCCAGGGAAGTTGTGAATGCTCAATCTCTGGTGGTGTTCAGGGCCAGGCTGGATAGAGCCTTGGGTGATGTGGTTTAGTGTGAGGTGTCGCTGCCCATGGCGAGGGGAGGGTGGAGCTGGATAATCTTAAGGTCCTTTCCAACCCTCACTATTCTATCATTCTATGCCAGGCTTTCAGTCTTCCCAGCTTCAATCATCTTTACTAGATGCAGAAGAAAGAGCTGTAGCTGAGGAACAAGTCCACAACATCTAGCAAATTGACAAAATCAAGCGCACGCACAAAAAAACAACTCCAAAAGCCACTAAAAAGCAGTCCTGACTTCTCATTTTCTCAGTTTTATTTTACAGCTTATTTGGTTCCTTATGTGGAACTGTCTGGGTAGGCAGATGCAAAAGCAGCGATTTGTGGGATGTGTTGAGGAGCAGTGTTCAGGTTTACCTCCCAGCAGGCAGAGGGTAATGGATACAATAGCTTTAATTCCCATCTTTCCATAAAAGACTTGTCAAGTAGAAGCTTTGTGGTGGTGATTGTACAAATACAGGGTTAGAAGCAAAGGCGCCTGTTTTCAGCTGGCCACAGCTGCGTTCACAACCCTTGCCACTATGTGAAAATGTTGCCAGACTGTACAGCTGGAAAAGTGATGAAGATGAGCCAAGGTAGTGAATGGTAGTATAGCTGCAGGCTTCAAAATCAGCCTTCTGAGTCTGTCTACTCACCTGCCTTGGGTAGGCAGGAGAAAAGCAATTAGTTTCTGATGGCATTTTAATTTTCCATATATAACAGGAAAAAGGGTGTAATCTATTCTGGAAAAAGAGAAGGCTCTAGTGAGACCTTGGAGCAGCTTTCTGGTACCTAAAGGAGCTGACAAGAAAGGTGTAGAGAGACTTTTGGCAAGGGCCTGTAGGGATAGGACAAGGGGGAATGGCTTTAAACTGACAGAGGGGAGATTTACATTGGATACCAGATAAAAGTGCTTCCTTGTGAGAGTGGTGAGGTGCTGGCCTTGGTCCAGCAAGGTCCTGGACGTGAGTTGGGGCAACCCCTAGTATCAGTATAGGCTGGGGGTGAAGAGGTTGAGAGCAGCCTGTGGAGGAGGACTTGGGGGCATACTGCTGTATGAAAAGCTGGATGTGACCTGGCAGTGTGCAGCCTGGAAAGCCAACTGTATGCTGGGCTGTATCACCAGCAGGTGGAGGGAGGTGATTCTCCCACTCCTGCTCTGCTCTAGTGAGACCCCACCTGCAGTACTGCATCCAGCTCTGGGATCCGTAGCAGAGGAAGGACATGGACCTGTGGAGTGAGTCTGGAGGAGTCCATGAAGATGCTTAGGGGCTGGAATACTTCTGCCATGGAGACAGGCTGAGAGAGCTGGGGTTGTTGAGCCTGGAGAAGAGAAGGCTTCTGGGAGACCTTAGAGCAGCTTCCAGTGCTCAAAGGGGACTTATAAGAAAGGTGGAGACAGGATTTTTAGTAGGGCCTGTTGTGACAGGAGAAGGGGTAATGGTTTTAAACTAAAAGAGGGTCGATTCAGACTAAATCTCAGGAAGAAATCTTTTACAATGAGGGTGGTGGGGCACTTTAACAGGTTATCCTGAGAATTTGTGGATTCCTAATTGCTGGAAACATTCAAGGCCAGGTTGGACAGGGCTTTGAGTAACCTGATCTAGTGGAAGGTGGCCCTGTCCATTGAAGGGGGTTTGGATTGGGTAATCTTTAAGGTCTCGTCCAACACAAACTGTTTTATGATCTTTTTGGTTACTGTGTGTCTGAGAACATAATACATTTGGGACATGGTTAAATGTGTTGGTTACTTGATCTTTCCTGGGTCCTGTCTCTTTGCTTCCATGACACCTGATTTTATTTGTATTTTTGTACTTTCCATAGCTTTGTAGTGTTGCAGGGAAGTTTACATCAAAATTCTGACCCTTCTCTTCATTCAGATTTATGTAACACAGAAGCTGATTCTGTTTTCCAGCTTTTCGTTCATAATGCAGAGTAACAGTGTTCCTGCTTTACCCCTTATTCATCTTTGCTATCTATGTTCTGCAGCTGGTCAGTATTGTATTTCAGAGCCATTAGTAGAGTTTACTTGCTAAATGAGTAAATCTGTCTCCTTCTGTTCTTTCTAGATTGTCTTTTCTGGCATTAATTCTGACTTTACTAAAGGCTTCTGCCTTTCTTTGACAAAATGTATTCAGATGTATAGATCTTGCTTCTATACATGACATACAAAGTCATCAAACTTGCACTGGAGCAGCAAGAATGCCTCCAGTGACTTCAAATGAAATCCACCTGGGGACCAGATTAAAAAATGCTAGCAGTTCACACTTGGATTTCTGTGTAGACCAACAGCCGTTGCAACAGAAACCTCTTAATGTGTTGGTGACGATGACAGAACAGACAAGATACTGACAGTATCACTTCTCAATTTCATGCAGTGCTTCTGCATGAGTATCGAAGCACAAGTTTTCTTTTCCAGAGTCAGATCTATCAGCTTCATACTTCTGGGAGTAAATTATATAACAGAACAGTAACCTGTCCTCTTGTTTAATAAAGGCTAACAGCAGGAATGCTGATAGGCATTGCCTTTAGCTTTCTTAGAGTTGGTTCAGGCAATTGCCTGCCACACAAAGGCTAAACCTTGAGAGATTTGTCCCTCCTTTTACCAAAGCCTTAATGTCATACTTGGAGGTGCTGTTTGTGAGTCTCTATAAATGCTACAAAGCACACGTGTCTGCAAATGCAGGAAGTGGGTGAATAAATGGAAATACAAGATTGCAGACAGTACTAACTTTGATTCTGAAGTCTTCAGCTTCAGTTACATCTTGCTAAGCAGAGCTAACTGCTAAGTTACAGAAAGTGTCAGCTACAGTAGATGTCGATGATGCTAACTTCGAAAGGTAAATAATACAGGAGTTGATCCTGTAGGAAACATTAGGCACAGTTTGAACAAGCTGCCTGCATCTGCAGTGGGAAGTTAACCTGGTTTCATCATCCATAAGCACTCTGAGCAAAACAGCGTATTCATTGAACTGTGTTTGTTGGTAGTGGTGACAGCTGTTATATGAATGAAGGCTGGAAGGCTTTTTTTGGTAGGTATGTTAACTTTCAAGCAGGTTCTTTCAGCATGTTTAGCAGGAAAATGAAAATTGGAAATACTAGGAGAGGGTATCTTCTCTCCCTGAAGCTCTGTGGTTTAAAAGGCTGCTGGTATGCTTTATTTCCCTGAAAGCTGTTGTGCAGCTTTTATTTTAACGCAAGTACTAACTAGTTAGGTCTTATGGAGTAGATTAACTGAACAGTGTGAATGTTGATTTTCCTATGGTGAAAATGCAACCTTAATACTCTTTCTTCATCATCTTGTCTATGGATTTGGTATTTTGACAGATGACAGCCATGGTGTAAGCTCATAAATTTTCCAAGCTTGCTTAGTTTGCTGTGGATGAGAGGTGCTAAGCATCACTACATAAAATAGAAAGGCAGTGTCTTAAACAAACAAGACTGTTTGATCAACAGCACTGCCCTTTGCTAAGAGCTGGTGAGTTACTTCATTCTTTCCTGGAAAAAAGGTACTGCTAGTTCTCTTTCCATAGGTGCAACAGTATAACCTATTAGTAATTCAAACATCAGCATTATTGTGGTATAGCAACGGCTTTTTTCTTGTAAATCAGGGTGGGAAATAGTGGGTTGTACAGAGTAAGGTTCTTGGGGGCTTGTTTCCTCAAGCCATACCCCCACATGCGTGAAGCATACCCATGCTGAAAGAGGTATTCCATGCAGTGAAACTTCTGCTGGAAACTAGGACTGTTGGACTTCCCAGGATGATCTCCCCTGCCTATCAATGCGCAGGTAACACCAAGCTTTTTTGCAGTTTTGTTGGGCATTTAATAAATGTCTTAACCTTTCAGATCTTACCTTACCTACTAAAGGCTCCTGGTCATGTTGCTTTCATGTTTTGTTTTCTTCTGTTTTGATTTCAGAAAGTGTGGACAAGGGGACTATCAGCACCTTCTATGACATGAGACATTGAAATTGTTATTGAAATCCTGATACATTTTAATGAGTATCTCCATAACCCTGCTTTCCCACATATTAATAAGTCGTTCTGGCAGAGGACAACTTCTAGAAATTAATCTTAGCTTCATCTGAGAGTCTGCAATAACTGATCTCTTACGAATAGACTTGAGTCTCCCACAGCAGCATGGAAAGTGTCTCATAGGAAAATAAATCTGTACATATAGTGGCCAGAATTAGTTGAATAGCAATAATGCTTTTTCTCCATCTTTGCTTCTACGATACGTCTTAAATTACACATCTGGTTCACCTCTCTTCTGGTAACTGAGGAATTAAGTTGTTTATGAAACAAATGTTCCTGTTAGAAGCTGAATGTCTGTTTCTAGTCCTTTCATGTGGTGGTGATGAAATCTGAAATACTAGTCATAAACTTGTAAATTCCTCTGTGTCTGAGGTTTCTCAGTAAGGTTTCTGTTAGGAAGGTGTGTTACAGGAAGGAAGCCACATAATGCTCATCTGTTTTTTCTCTGCAGCTCTTGAAGTGTATTGCCTGTTTAAGTAATAATGTGTCATCATAGGCTGTGGCTCTTTCTAGAGCTTTTCAGGACTTCTTGAAGCAAATGGCATACCCAGTTTAGCCTCTGTCTTATTACCAGCTATATGACTGAGTGTTTTTGTAGCCTGATTCTCTTCTCTGTGTGCATAATCAATTCCTAGTAACTTTTTAATACTGAAAACCTGCAATAATTGTTTCTTCTCTGGAATGTTTTCTCTAACTACAGTTACCTGTACTGTCATCACGTGAATAAATAAAATAATTCAGTTTTGACTTTACATCTTACTGCTTACCCAGAAGCAACTGAAGGGCTTTCATAGCAATTTCCTTCCAGATTTAATTCTGCCCTTGTAGTCTGTTGGTTTCCCTATCACACATTCAGCTGTTAGTTCATGTCTCCTGCTCTGTTAGCTACATCTGTATTCAGATGAAGAGGCACTTGAGAAACACATTCAAAGGTGGTTCAACATACCCCAGCTGATTATACCCTATTGGATGGTTAGCCTTTGGTCTCTGGCTTATGTCACTGCTGTTCTGGAGTATCCTCCAACCCATGACCCATTACTATTTTGTTTTAGGTACCCTGTTACTGATTTTGTCTGTGTTCCCAAGAGAGCAGAAGGTACCTGACCTCAGCCTGTATCTTAGTTTGTCCAAACTAATAGGTATTGCTATGGTGTGACTTGCCACACCACTCTCACAAGATGTCTGCCTCCCTTGGCCTGAGCTCATTCCTCTGCTGGCCTCAGCTGCCTGCTGTGACTTAGAGGTCACCATAGAGAGCATAGGGGCTGTCAATGACCAGCTGTGTAATGGGTATTGGGAGAACCTTATGTCTCTAGCAGGATTCATGAGCTCAGGGAATCTCTGAGGCTGCCTTTTTTTCTGTTGACACTGAACAATCCTCAGTATGACTACTCTGAAGTGAAGTGGTGAGGCAACTTAGCACCATGGGGAAGTACTTTAACTCGTAGAACAGCCTACATTATTCTTCTGTCTCCCAGGCATAATAAAAATGGGACACTTGAAGTGCTGTGAAGGTGATGCAGTGTTGCTCTGCAGAGTGCTGCCATCCTTCATTCCCTTCACCTACTGAGCCATATGCTGGGTGGGCTCTTGTGTCTTTGGTTGCCAGAGGTGCTTTTGCTTTCCTGTGTCACATTAAAGCCATGCAAATAGTTTCTATAGCAACAGGTCTTTTTGCTTAGCTCTGACGCAAAATCCTGAAAGGTCTTTCTCATTCTGTCTTCATCCAATGCTGATATTTGCTTTTATCAACTCTTTTTGAAGATAAAGGGAGAAGAATTAATTCTGCTGTTTCAGTAGTTAACTTGATGTAGAGTTGACTGATTAATTTTAAGAGCTCACTGAAGTTTCTATACCAGGACTTGAGCTCTGTGTTGAAGGCAAAATCAGCTGGAATAATCCGGAGAGCACCCTGTCTGTACATAAAATGTTTGGTTTTGTTCCCTTCTTCCCAGCCATCTATTTTAACTTGGATCTTAGTTTTTAATTAACATGATATGTCTAGGCTTAAGGACTTAAGCAGTAAATTCCCTTAGCTTTTCTGGGGTCGTGGAAAATGAAAATGGGAATATTTGCAATCTCCTTTGGTTTATGGAAAGGGCTTGGTGGCAGTGCTTGAACACAGCTGTCGCTGATAAAAACAGTGAAAGGAGGTGTGATTATGAGGGGCCAAGGAATGATATATGAACATGCTCATCCTCTTGCTAGTGGAGGAGATGCTGGTCCTATCCTGCTGATGTGGATGATTATGAAGGTGGTACTTGGAGGGAGTAAAAGTGTTGCTCATTTGAGAGGAAGAATTTCCTTTCCGTGTTAACAAGTAGGCTGTTGAGGAGCCCATCTGAGCTTCAGGTGCCCTGCTTTGTTAGGAAACCAAGCTAGCAATGTTTACTTCAAGCCTTCATCCCTCTAAAAGCCCTGTAGACTTTTACATTTTTGCTTTGAAGGTCCTGGTGTCACAGGAGGAAGGGATGGGGAAGATGAAGGTGCATTAAAAAGGCAGGTGGGTGAGAGCTGAGACGCAGCCAGTGTAACAGCCTCATTGCTCTGTGTGAACTGGAACAGGCTTGGGAAGGGATAACATTACTTCTGGATCTTGCCCTGAGTGTCAGGAATAAATGCTTTGGGGCCTCCAAATGAAAGAATGGGAAGAGAGGCCCAGATTTATCCTCGGCTTTGTTTCTGGCCTGGTTAATTTGAGGACTTGTTTCCCCTTCTGTCCTTTCAGCTCTGTTAAGTTGTCCAGAACATGTGCTGCAGGATGCAGGCTGAGCTTCTCGGGGCTCTGTTTGCTGCTGTTGCAAATTGAATGACACACACACATGCACAAAAAGGCAGACAAAGTTAGATAAAACTACTAACCTGGTTTATTCCTTTATGGGTTCTGGTCCTCCTTTGCAAGGAGTAACAAGTGCTGACTTAAAATCAGCATGCTGCAGGCACAGCTGCAGAGGTTGTGCAGCTGAGCAGGTATCATCTGTGCTCTGGCTGCATTATTAAATCTAAGGTGCAAAATTGGCAAGACCCGTATAAATGAGAAACGTGAAGCATCCTCCAGCTCTGTGATTATATTCTTAGTGCACAGATCTGTTTGCTTACACACCTCTGAAGCTTGATTGCTTTAGCCATGAGAAGGATGCATTTTGTTTCAGAAGTTGCCTGTGTGATGCTTCATGGGTCACTTAACCTTCTTCCCCCAGCTTTAAAATAGGATAACAGCTGCCTCCAAGATACAGCATGGGTCTTCAACATTCCGATGATGAAATTAGATTCCTTAGATAAAGTTTGTAAGGACCTATTAATGCATATTTTATATATAAAGAAGTGTGCATATGCATATATATGTAGATATATATATATGAGACTTCATGGCTGAAGTACCTTCTATTACAGCTTTAGCCTTACGCTGTGTCATATATTGTCATGGCTTTGAATGAGAGTATGGCTGTGTTTGATTGTTCTGAACAGTCTGCTTTAAGAGTGTGCTGACATAAATCCTTATCTAACATTGGACTCTGATACACTCCTGGCAAGGCTGGTGTGAGCCAAGCTGTGGTCTAATAACAGCAGCAATCACTCTGGAGATGCTCTGTGGCTCTGTTTGGATTTTGTTTTAATAATGCTGCTCATAGTAGCAGGTTTTGTGAGAGCTCTGTTTGCCTTTCTGCTGTAGAAATGGTACAGCTGCAGGGTGCTGCAGGAGGGGACTAAGAAGCCAGACAGCTGCTCTGTCTCCTCTTCCCTCTCCATTAGCCTGCTATGTTTTGGATTCTGGCTATTCCTGCTGAATTCATAGTTATACAACCACATGATGCTCTTATGTAATCAGAATTCTTGCCAGCTTGGTGTAAACTAGGCTTTGAAATTTGAAGAACAAAATCACGAGCCTTTACAGAGTTGTTTCCTGGGCTCTTTCATGCCCCTTACTCCTGCTCTCTGACCTGATCAAAAGCCTTCTGGGGTTCAGCTTTGCGGTCTTGCAGGTTGCCAGCCATTCCAGGAAAGAACAAGCATTGCAGGCAGAACATCCTGCACACAGTTTCCAGGGTTACCTGTGTAGTGCTGATAGCAAACAGGAAATTAAAATGCTCCATGATGATGATACGTTATCGACAACAGATGGTGGCCATTAGGTGTACGTGCATGTCAGGGGAAGGCATAAAGGCAAGTAGAGCAGACATGACTATTAGGTTTGTGTAATTGCCACTGCAGGTGCTGAGCTCCACTGCGGATGAAGCAAGGCAGTCCCTGAGCAAATGGTTCTTTCTGGTCCTGATGTATGTGACTGGTTCCTGAAAGTAACTCCATGTGTCAGTGTGTCTCCAAGCTAAGTTGTTTGCAGAGTTCCTTGTTCTGATTATCTGCCCTTCTGTACAGCTTGTTCTCTTTTGCTGTTATCTCTGATCTCTCTCTTCTATACAGCTTTTCTCTCTTGTACTTCAAAAGGCTTGGTCTCCTCAGACTGTTCTACTTTTAACCTCTCCAAGCATGGTCCAACTGCCTGCAATCTTTGTGAAGACTATAGTGATCTGCTGTAACCTGTGTCAGGATTGCTAGGGGACTGCTAAATCTGGAAAATCAACTGAGGATCTATCCTGCTAAGTTTTGATGCTAGCAAAGTGTCATGTTATATATTCCTTTTCTTACTGAACTCTCTCTTCTTCCTTCTGTCTTTGTGAGTTTTTCCACTTGAATTCTGTTAACTCTGAGGTGCAAAATTAGGCTGAAGTATGCATACACATGCCTGCTTTCAGTTTGGGACACAGTGAATTGCTCCCCGATCTGTGCATGCGAATCTGTTTCTTCAGCTTTTGTCTGTGCCTAAACAGCTGCTGGCTGGTGTGCTTCAGGATGAAATAAGAGTACCTTATTTGAGTGCAACCCCCCTTTGAAAACAGTGATGCTGGTGTTGAAGTGTTTGAAAAAACTGCTGTGATGGCTTAGCTTTTCTCAAACCTCGGGCTCAGCTTTGCTTGTGGTATGTGGAAGCACTAATGAAAGCCCATTTTGAGGTGGCCTCTCCTCCTCTTAACATGTCAGTAATTCTGCTAAGACTATACTCATTCTAATCTGGACTCATACAATTAGTTAAATAAAACACTACAGGCTGACTTCTGGTGTAGCATGTAGGTAGTTTGACATAGCACTGTGGCAACTGTATGACCATATGCAAACCATAGCCTACTTAAGATGTTATTATTTACTTGCCTCCTGTATCCTAACCCTTAAGTCTGTAGTACTGAGAGAGCTGTGCTCTTGCTACAGGACTTCTCAGATATTGGCTGGAAGAACCTTCTGTGCTTCTGTGTTTATTTTTTTTAATGTGAATCTTTAATTTCAGATGTCCTGAATGACGCCATCTTTGATGAAGATCATGATGAGATGGTAATTGTGAAGGACATAGACATGTTCTCATTGTGTGAGCATCATCTCGTTCCATTTGTTGGAAAGGTAACTCTTCCTCACAAAACAAATGTGGGAGTATATGATAAAAGACCTAAAGTGAATGTAAAAGACCTTTTGTAGCTGTAACTACAAAGCTTTTAAAGCTTTAAGTATTTACTGCTTACGGCTATGATTCTGGAAGTTAATCTTCAGAATACAAATAAGAAAGACCTCCTTAATGTGAGTTTTATTTGAATTTAAGCTCCTAAAATATAATGCTCAACCTTTCCTAGTCTGAGTAATCTAATGGTTTCTGACATTTAATATCAAAGCTCTTCTTCATGAAGCAGCAGCAAGCCTTGAGGGCAGACATCTTGATATTAAACCAGCTCACCCTGCACACTGGCTCTGTCACAGATTTAGCTTCTGGCTCAGAGCTATCTAGTGTACATTCACCTTGGGAACCCCCTGTGTGCAGAACAAGCTTCTGAATTAGTAGCCCTATCTTAAATAAATGAGCCCTATCAGGGAGAGGGTGGTCAAAATTGACTAGCAGGAGGGTGCTTAGATTGGGACTCCCATGAAAGCGGCGGGTGTTGAAATTGTGATGCCAACAACTTTAAAAAGTAAATAAAAATTCTGAAGTTAACCACTGTAAATGTGATGAAGAGTTCAGAGTGGGTAGTCCCTTCGGCATATTTCAGCCTCTTCATTCCCATATCAGCACAGAAGGATGGAGCTTATTCTGATCCATCTGTTATATCATAAAGTACAGGCCAGGGAGTAGCAAATGCTTTCGTTGTCTATAATATTCAATCAGTACCACGTATGTTCCAAGTGAACTGTCTCCCAAAAATAAAATACCTGAACAGAAACCAGCCATTTACTTGGTTGAGTCAACTCAATTTCATCTGCTTTTTCTCACTGTTAGTATTTTATACTGGAAATCAAGCTAACTTCTTTTTCTGTGCAAGCTTTCTATTTTGCCTATTATCCTCTTTGTTACTTCTGCGGCAATATATGCATTCTTTTTACATCTAGCTGTTTAGCCTGTGTGGTTTGGAGAAATCTCCTCGCAAACACCGAATTGGTCCTGCTCGTATAATGGTCTGCTAAATGACTTGGTATGCCTCTAAATATTCTCAGACTAACCATTCTCCTGTTGGGTACATCAAACAGGCTGCAAATACTGACCAGTAGGTCTTGAATTTGCAGTTCTATCTTAAATGAAACTAAGACATTCACAAAAACACTCAATGGGGAGCAGGATTCAACATTTGCTTCTGTGTCTCTCACTTTGAAATGTTTCATGTCTTTTCAGGTGTCAGTAGGTTGATTACCCAACAGAAGTGATAGGAATGAGCATGTTAGCCAGGTAATTAGGTGCACTGTGGTACCTCTGACTGCAGATAACAGCAACACAGGATTCTGAGGTGTGGCCTCTTGGCAAAGCACTAAGACAGAATCCTACACTGACACTCACTACTGTATCTTGGCTAGTCTTTCAAGTCTTTGGTACAGTGAGACAATGCTGGTTTATAATCTGTTATAATGGTAAACCTACTTGAATTCATAGCCTATGCTGCTTCCTAAAACCAAGAAGCTAAATGTCTTTCCCCTCAGATACCCTTGTATCTGAGCATTTTTCTACTAAACTTATTCCAACTTAGTGCAACTGTTTTTGGTATGAATATCCAGCAAATCCATACTTGAGTAGGATGGAAGTTGACTTAATTGCACAGTAATATATGGTGCTACTAAAGCAGGGGAAGAAAACCCCAAACAACAGTATGTGCAGCCTGACTTTGGTGGCAAAGTACTTCTTGCCATCAGAACTTTCACTGGAAGTAGAGTACAGGCCCTCTCCCTCCCACTCCCTAAATCCATTTTAGGTTTTGAAAGAAAAGCCATGTTTATTTTATATGAATAGTGCTGTACTGAGCAATAGACTGCTTTTTGTACCCAAATGTAGTAGCATTCCTGAGCTTGGAACTCTTGAAGAGTTGTGATCTTTCTACCCCTCAGAAAACTTTGCTATTCTTCACCGGGACACTGACCTCACCAGACATTTGCAGTCTCTGTTAGCTCCGCAGTTTTTCAGGCTTGCATGGTGGCATGTTCCTCCCACAAGCTAAGACTTCTGGACTGTTCCATAGTTAGTTCTGGAACGAATGCACATCTCATTCTCTGTGCATGAGTTTCTTATGCATTTGGAAGTGTGGTTTTGATTCTGTTAATGGTTTGTTCTCCTGTCTAGGTACATATTGGCTATCTTCCTAACAAACAAGTACTTGGCCTCAGCAAGCTTGCTAGGTAAGTGTTAATGTAATGAAAGTGATCCTAATTTGTAAAAAAGATTCCAAGCTGTGCTAACTGTGCTAATCTTTCTAATCTGGTCCCTCTGTAAAGCTCAGCTCAGTTTGTGTCCTGGATTTGGATTTAGACCAATCCTCAGCATTATGATTTTTGTGGAGAGGACAGATGAGTCTTTGAGCTTTGTGTTAATTCACATCACTTGATGGTAGTACAGCTGTAGTGCTTTTGTATGTCCATCCAGAGCACTGGTGTCTGCAGGAAGCACTGACACAAGAACAACAAAGAATTTGGTCATGTTCTAAGGCAGGCCACAAAAACCAGTGGGGGACTCTAACTGTTTGATACTTGTGTGTATGTTGACTGATAAGAACAAAAATCCAAAACTTCCACGCTGCAAACGAGCACATGTTATGGATAGAAACTGAATCTAAAGCTTTTGTCTGTTGGCTGACTTCAGATAAATTTGTCATTTCTTTCACTTGAGACCGCATGACAGCGCCTAAGAAACAAAGCAGTTATGATGTGCTTGAGAAATCCATTTGTTACACAAAATAGCTTTTTCCTCAACTTTTTCCTTTGGATCAGTTGTTGTGTTGAGTCTTCTTATGAAGTTATACTTTCTAGTTCTGGTGAGGATGGGGATGGTAGATCCCTTCAATAAGCACATTATGGGGACCAGAGTGGAAGGGTTTCTTGAGAAATGATCTGAAAAATTGGCTGTAGTTCAAAAAGTCCACATAGGCTTTGCTTATGCTTTTGCTGATATGTCTGTTAATCTTGCTGTAGTGCCAGTAACACTAATGAGAATTAGCCTTGTAAATCTGCATGCCTGCTGGGTTTTCTTAGCAGGTAGGAAATGGGTAGATATGACATTACAGTGTTTTAAAGTCAGCCAGCCCTGTTCTGTGCTCTGCTTGCACAGAAATGAAGTTGGTTTGGAAGTGGAAGGACCCTTGGAGGTCACATGTTTGTTAAGGTAACAAATTACAGGGAGGTCATCTTCTTGTCTAGTGCTTATAGGAATGGACTTTTCTCTGATTAAAAGGCTGAAACAGGCAGTTTGGCATTTAAATTCATTTTCCTTATTTTCCTGCATGTTCTCTGTGGCTGTACCTAACTGCTGAAATTGCAGGATGAGGTTCTAAGATCAGCACTGCAGTTGCTGGGCAGAAGACTGCTTTCTGTACCTGCTTACACTTGACGATGTCTATTTGGCAGTTCATGGCTTGTGTGTTGGCTGGCACTCATGTGGCTGGATCTTTTTAAGTGGTGCAAGGGTTTATTTGAGTTTAATTTCTCAGGATGAACATCCTTGCTGAAGAGATTGTCTTTAGCACTTGGCTTCATTTCTGCAGGGCTTGAATGCAGGATTAAGGATCACATTTGTAATGTGCGTCTGTTGATTTGTGCTTGTTCTGGTCTCTTGTTACGTCTAAACTGCAGGTGTAAAAAAGAGCTCAACACTGTTCCCAGTGATTTTTTAATGCAAGTGGCAACACAGTGCTAGAAGTGTACAATTTTCCTACTATTTATTCTCATTATAGAAACATGCATGAGTACGTGAAAGGCTTCCTGCGCTGTGCTTGAAAGGTTAAATCTTGCCTCTTTTTCAAGGGTAAGACTCCTGTATACTGCAATAATGAAAAGATTAGATTCTTGTATAACAAAACGTTCTCATTTCTCACTTGCTTTTGTGTGCTTACCATGAAAAGACTGGTGGGCCAAATAGTGCTTTCCTTTTGTGCCCTACATAATGCAACCAGTGTTCAAAGACAGACTTGTGATGCTGCTGGTACTGTAGGCCTAATCTTTCGTAATAGGATTAGCCTGATATGGTGAGTTTCTGTAGCTGTGGATGACCTGCATTCAGTAAACAAACATATTTCTTTGGAGTTTAAGTTCAGGCTTGAAAATATTAATGCAAAGAATTGTTTTTACATAAACATGCTTATAGGACTTCTTATATGTAACAGCAGTATAAAAATATCTGAGCATCAGTTTGTTTCCTATCCATATATTTCATATAAATATTATGTTGCTTTGTTTAGAGTAGCTGTAACACAACCATTTCATTTCTGGAGGGGAGTCTTCAGCATATAATTCTCTCTCCAAAGCAGCAGGCAAGTCTCATTGTCAGAAATGTTTCTTGTAACTGATGCCTCAGGCTGCTAGCCAGTGTCTGCTTTTTGTCTAGCCTGATGAGATGGGTATTGAAGCTTTCTGTAGCAACTTTACATGGCTGCTTGATGTGTAATTAAGCATTTGAGGTTGGCACGAATAACCCGTTGATTTACAGAGCAATTGTAAGACTTTTTTTCTTAAATGTGTGGATTACAGGACTGTGGCAATAAATGATGGTAGTATCACTTGCATTGCCCCACAAGTGCCTTAAATTTGAAGTCATGTTCAAGGGGAGTATTAAGGTGATCCTTGCATTGAAATATGAAGGATAGTGTGATTTATGGGTGGAGAGTATCTGTTTTAAATAAGTGCAATTCTGTCTCATTGTTTTTGTTACTTTTACGGCTAAATGCAAGAATCCAAAGCATTTCTTGCTTAATTTCTATGGCCTTCTGGGAATCCCAGTATCTGAATTGTCCTTAAAACAGCATTTGGTTTAGATTGAAGCAGAAGGAGGTAGTCTGACCTCAGTTCAAGGATTAGCTTTCAGGGAGTCTTTGGACATGGATTCCCATGCAACTGTGTAATGCAGGGGTGTGGTAGTACAAGTAATTAAAAAGTAACAGCAAATAGAAGCAGCTCTAAGAAGTGACAGGTTTGCCTCTGAAATACCCTCTGGGTAAGGGGAACCTATCAGTAAACACAGTGGTGTGCGGAGGTATGTCCTAAGCGCTGCCGGCCAGGGCTGAGCAGCAGCGTGGTGTTGCAGAGTTTTCCAGGAAGGACACAGATCAGTACACTGGTCTTGTTTGGTAGTGTCAAGGTAATAGTGATGGTCAGATAGGAATAACTATAACATTGTCTTTTTCCTTTCTCTTTCAGGATTGTGGAAATATACAGTAGAAGATTACAAGGTAAGCAGGCGAATTTTTGGCTTTGTTGTGTGCACTTCTTTGCTAGCTGGCTCAGGGCACTGATAACTGTACATGGAGTACAGCTGTGCAAATTTTAGTGTAACAAAACCCACTGTGTTGTTGAACAAGTGTTTCTCATCTGTCATCTTCCTCAGCCTCTGCATTTCCAGTGAAGTGTAACATCTGCCTATGAAAATAGTTGTAGCCAGTAACTGATTCAGGGGATAAATGTGCTACAAGATACAGCTGCCAGGAATAACTAAACTAGTTGGATGCTGCTAGAGGTGAGCTCTCCTACAGCTAGTTTGAGAGATGCCTTCAAGAATTCTTGTTTGAAGAGTCATAGAATATCAGATTAGAAGGAATCTCAGGGGTCATCTGATCCAATCTTTCTAGGCAAAGCGTGACCTAGACTAGATGTCTCAGCACCCTGTTCAGCCAAATATCAAGTGTCCAGTGTTGGGGAATCTACCACTTCCCTGGGGAGATTATTCCAGTGGCTGATCGTTCTCATTCTGAAAGGTTTTCCTCTTGTATAGTTTTGTATAGTGGGGTCCAAAACTGAAAACAGTATTCCAGGCGTGGCCTGACAAGCACTGAGTAGATGAGACAATGACATCTTTATCTCTGCTGGTGATACCCTTGTTGATGTAGCCCAGCATCCTGTTGGCTTTCTCAAAGTGATGAAGTGAGAGCTGCCATGTCATGGACTGCCTGCCTGCTGTCCTTGAAAAATGGAGGAAGCTGCAGGACCTGAGACCTTGGATTTGTCTGAGCCTGCTCTCTTCCTGCAGTTAAATTTGATCTGTTCTTGTTGACAGAAGTCTCAGTGACCATTAGGTGTTGGACCGGTGGATAGGGAGTGCTAGAGCTCCAGGAACTTAAGCTTTGCAGGACAGTAGGTTCCCTTAATTTGCTCATTTTTTAGTCTTCATTTCCTTTTCTTGGAAGGAGAAATTGTGTGCCAGGAATGAATAGTGTAGCAGTAAAACCAGTGAACAAATATGTTAAAGTTGAGAGAGAGGAGAGAAAATCTAACTGTATAGTAGGAAATGTAAGAGAGAAAATCTAACTGCATAGTAGGAAATGTAAGAGCCGTTGTAACAAGTCACGGTAATGCAATTCCTGCAAAGGTATAGTGCAAAATGACTTCTGGTATTAACAAGCAAATAAAAGGTCTGTTCAAGGATTAAAAACATAAAACAGAATTTGGTACTAATAAAATTCACTTAGGAAGAGCAGTACTTGTGTATGGGTGGTGAGGAACAGGCCCACTTGGAAGCGAGGATGCAATGTTGCTGTCTAGATAGTGGCTGTGCGTGGATGTTGGTCAGATTTAACATTGCTTCTGAACACCCTGTTGTTCTTTCAGTCCAGGAGCGCCTTACCAAACAAATTGCAATAGCCATCACAGAAGCCTTACAGCCTGCTGGAGTTGGAGTGGTTATTGAAGCTACGTAAGTTACTCCAAGCTGTTCTGTGATAGTGTATGGCCTGCGTGTGATTCCACCTGTGTGCTGCAAAGCTGTTGTGTGTTGCCTCTTTGGCTGTGGTAGCTGGGTGCCACCCTTGTTTACGAAACAGAGTGCATAACAACAGTAGTAATAAACCTTGCCCGCAGATGGCCCAGTGGGTTGGAGCCATCAAAGTTGGTGCCTACCTGCTCTGTTGCAGAGCAAAGCCTGGAACTAGCAACAGGCATGTCCTTATCATCAGAATACACCTTAGAAAGGTGGGATTTTTTCTAGGACTGGAGGAAAGAAGGCAGCACTTGCGGGCTGGGAATTTGACTTTCTGTTCTGTAGAGGACAGCTGAGGTACTACTGGCAGATGTCCATTCTGGGTATGGAGGTTTTATCACTTCCCCAGAGTTTAATGTTACCATGTAAGAAGCATTTGTGGGATTCTTTCTTTTGAGTATGCCTGATTTATTGACTCCCGTCTCATTTCTTCTAGGCATATGTGTATGGTAATGCGTGGGGTACAGAAAATGAACAGTAAAACAGTAACCAGCACAATGTTGGGAGTATTCCGGGAAGATCCAAAGACCCGTGAAGAATTCTTGACACTCATCAGGAGCTGAAACTGTTACTCTCTAAATGCACTCTGGAGATTTTGTCCAGTGTCACTATCTGTTCTTACTTGTTCCTACATCTCATTTTTAAACTAAATTGTTGTGAATTGTTGTCGTAGTCTTTGTGTGGTAAAAGACTTCTGATGGCAAATGAAAATGTAATGATGAGGTAGGCTCCTCCTGGATTTCCAGTGATGCTAATGTCACAGAATTACAAGCAATGAATAGGGTTTTGGAAATGTTTTTCATCCACAATGCAGAATATTCTGCTCTTAGGAGAAAAGTGGGGCTTGGGAGTGAAATGGATATTTATAAAATAGTTATGTTTATTAGAATAAATGTGGAACAGCACCGGAAATGATGGAAAGGCTGTGGATCCTTGTAGGACCCCTTATGCTGCAAATACTGCACCTCTGCTGAAAAGTATGGTCCTGAATTCTCTTTGACTATATTTTATTACAAGTCCTTCAGTGGCTGTTTAAAAATCTGGATGTCTATGTTATACCTCTTTGAGCTGTTTCCTCTGGTGGTGTTTGATAGTCTCGCTAGTATTAACCCTCCTTTTTTGTGTGTGTGTTTTGTTTGTTTGAGAAACTTAAAACACATTTGTCCTAGCCTCTTAGTGTGCAGGGATTTAACTTCTAAATTATTTGGGGCACATTCTTATCTCAGTATACAGTGTTTTATGCACCTTCTTGTCTGTGCCTCAGAATCTCTGACCACTTTTAACTGTTAGTTTCTTACTATTTTTAAGCAGACTTTAACAGGGGGGAGGGAAAAAAATCCAGCCTGTGAAGTGCTAAGACATCCAAAGAGGTTTTTAATGATATTTATATCTTGAGCTTTCCCTCTTTGATTTCTGTGGGTTAGATCAAGAAACTAAAAGTAGTCTGGTAGTCTGAAAATGAGGAGTTCAAGCTTGTCAAGATTTGCATCTCATAAATGTTGGACCAAAGGTGAGCGCTGAAATTCTGAACACAGCACCGTTGTACCTCTTCTGCTTGACAGCAGGTCATTTCAGGGCAAAGTAACCTGAATGACAACAACTTATTTTGTAAGAGCAATTGAGAAAAGTATTTCGAAGGCCATCAAAGTGAATTCAACTGCATTTTTTTCTGTGTGGCAACCTCTGTATGTGGCACTATTGGTACAAAAGGTTCAGTCAGCTGGACTTGGCTGAACTTCTTATACTTTGTTATGATTTTAATGGGTGTTTTGTAACTCTTAATTGGGAAAACATGAGGCGCAAATGAAAACCACCCTTCCCAAACTAGGCGCAGGAGGCAAAAGTTAAAGAATAAAATGTCAGCCAGGGTGTCAGATGCTCACAGAGAAGGTTCTCATAGTGGCATCTGCTATGCTGATTATGAATCCAAGATGTTCTGTATGTGAACCCAAAAGACAGTTCCTGGTCTGGCAAGCTCCATCTTACCAACATTCCTGCCTCTTGCTTCAACCCATGTTGGAAATGGAATGAAAGTAATGTCTGGTCAAATTTCCGCTGGGCCTAAAGAACTTTCGAGAACAACCACCTCATGTGCTTAATTACACTAATTTTACCTTGATGACCTTCACAGCATTACTGGAAAAAATCTTTTATAATATCCTCTCTTCTGGATTCTGTAGAGTTAAGTGCTGTAACAGTGTTTGTCTGCTAGTGTAAACAAGCTGTGTTTGCACATTTATAAAATACACTAACTCTATGTATTTATTTTCCTGAAATGGTTGAGAGCAGATATTGCCACTTTCAGCTTCAGTATAGTTTCAAATATCCAGCTGAAAAAGCCTTAAACCTTTCTTGTCTGAAGTTCAGAGTAAAACTCTTTCTAACTCAAGAACAGGAAAGAGAATTTGAGGACCAAACGGGCACATGCCAGTGTATTTGTTTCTCTTTGCTTGCTTTAGTTTGGAAATTAAATCTCTAAAATGCTGTCTTGCTCCTGAGGTAAGGGAAAAGTTGTGGTTCAACCCCTTATCTCTATTCAGGATAAAGTTCACATTGCACCACCACTGTTTTTTGTTTCCATATGACCTGTAGCCCTTAAAACATACCTCTCTATACTTGTGGCCTTGGATTTTGCTCACGGTGTTGTTGTAGGACTTGGTGCATTTTTTTGAACATTAGTATTGTTCAAATACACAAGCTTTAACTGCACCTACTGTGTGTGTATGTCTAGTACGTGCAGCCTGCTGTTGTACCACGTAAAAGTCTTGTCTCTAAAATATTAAAGCACGGTATTATCCTTTGGAGTGGTAGCATCCTTGGTGACTTGGAGGCGGTAGCATCTCATGAGGAAGTGGCACAAGCTCTGTCTCCTTGAGTGGGGATTTCTTCACTGGCAGGTGAAGATGTCCAAGCCTGTGGTGAGATGTTGAGTTGCTCTTCTGGGACAGTAGTTGCTGTTGCACCCAGATGAGACCCCATTTGTTGACTTGTGTCATCATCTTTCTTTCTGGTCTTTGGTGCCAGAGGAATCAATGAGGCAGGATGGTGGGTGACAATGGCTGCTCTGGAGTAACTGTTGCATGCATTGAGACTCACATAGACTTACAGACCTCTTGTATTCCTCCTGACCCATTCTGGGTGCCTCATCACACTTTACTGAGGAAATACCTGGTTCCTGGCCAAGCTGCCTGACCACATGTGTCCTAACAGTTGACAAGATGTAGGTATGATGAGGCCTTGAAGCTGAAGTCTTGGTTGGGTTACCCCACTGTGTGCCATGCACAGCAATGAGCTCAGCCTGTGCTAGCAGGAGCTGTGCTGCTCCTTCAAGGTGGGGAAGCTGTTTGAAAGACACTCCTGCTGTCCTCTCAGGATGCAGATATGGCTGAGATACAGGGGAAAGAAATGCGAAGTTTACAGATTGGTTACAATGCTCCTCAAGAGTCTGCAAAGCTTTGCCAAGAGGCAGTGCTGAGGGAAGGGGGACTGCATCGACTGCACTTGGGTATGTTTGTGTACACATAGCGTGTAGCTGCCCTGTCACTTCTCAGCATGCAGAGCCACCAGAAGCAAAGCAGACCATGCCTGTGTGTGCCAGGGAAGTCCTTTTGTAGCTCTTAATGTTTGCTCTTCTGTATCACCAGGCTCTTCCAAGGGGCAGAAGCCTTCTGCGCTGCCGTTGGAGCTGTAACTGCACCAACTGAGGAGCATGACCTGCTGCAAGCTGCCAACCCCTCATGAGGGTGAACTGGCCCAGGCTTTCCTGCCCCTTGAATGAGGAAAGGAGAGGAAAAAAAGGAAGACATTAAATGCCTGTGTGAAAATTAACCTTACCCCAGCCAAAATCATCACAGCTGCTTCTGGAGAAAAGAAGGCTCCCTTGTAACAGTCTTCCAATACTGAAACAGCTACAAGAAATGTGGAGGACTTTTGACAAGGGCCTGTAGGGATAGGACAAGGGGGAATGGCTTTAAACTGACAGAGGGGAGATTTAGATTGGATATTATGAAGTTCTTGCCTGTTAGGGTGCTGAGGCGCTGGCACAGGTTGCCCAAAGAAGCTGTGGCTGCCCTATCCCTGGCAGTGTTCAAGGCCAGGTTGGATGGTGCTTGGAGCAACCTGGTCTAGTGGAAGGTGTCCCTTCCTGTGGCAGCAGGGTGGAACTGGATGAACTTTAAGGTCCCTTCCAACCCAAACTGTTTGGTGATTCTGTGATTAAGTCTCTTACTTCTCTGCCAAAGCACAAGATGAACCAGGCAACCAGAAATGGGTTTGGGCTGCAGGCAGGGATGGGGAATGTGCTGGCACAGTGTAGCTTTGTGGGTGAATGCTGTGCTGGTCAGAAAGCCTCCAGCTGCGTGGGGGTTTATATGTTTTTGTTTTCTTTTTTCCCAAATGATCTGTCCTATTTGGAAATAGCCTCCCTGGGAAGCCTGAGGAGCATTGTCAAGAATTGCCTTTGTGGTGAAGCTGAGTTCTGCCTTTCTCATGGTTGTATATTGAAACCAGAAATTGTGATGGGAAATGGCCTGTTTGTTAAAATGGACACTTTTGCAGGACATTTTCTGTTGCCTCCTTTTTATGTTTTGTGTTGTTTTGTTTTTTAGGTATGGGATTGGAAGGAGCCTTCCTGGTTTTGTGATCATGGGAGAACAATTTTTCATTGAGGGGAAAAAATACTCAGCTTGAAAGTGTTTACAGCTCAAAAGAAAAGCAAAACCCTCAACAAAACAGAAGAGAGCGGTAACCAAACCTGTCAAAGATCCAAAATCTGCAATAAAGGTGACATCCCACCATCCCTAACCTACCACATCTCTCAAGATCTTACCTGCTTTATCACATGCTCTATTCATTCCCTGATACTTTGCAGTGGTATGTGTGGCTTCTCAGGGTTTTTTTTTCCTCAGCTTCTTTGGGTTCTGTTTTGGGTTTTGTGGGGTTTGTTTGTTTGAGGTATTTTTTGTTTGGGTTTCCCCCCCCACCCCCATCGCTGTGGTTTAATTTTGGATGTCTCCCATCTGTTTACTCAGTCAGTGAGTCCCTGTGCCATGTCCAGCCTATGTCAGGTCACTGGCACAGGCCATTTGGTCCTCTCCCCTTGGGTTCCATCTCTAGGTGCAGATTCATAGAGTCATAGAACAGTTTGGGTTGGAAGAGACCTTAAATCTCCTCCAGTTCCAACCCCCTGCCAGAGGCAGGGACACCTTCCACTAGACCAGGTTGCTCCAAGCCCCGTCCAACCTGGCCTTGAACACTGCCAGGGATGGGGCAGCCACAGCTTCCTGGGTGTCATGTGCCAGCACCTCAGCACTCTCACAGGGAAGAACTTCTTCCTTGTATCTAGTGTGAATCTCCCCTCTGTCAGTTTAAAGCTATTCTCTTTGTCCTGCCTCTACAGGCCCTTGTCAAAAGCCACTCTCCAGTTTTCTTGTAGCCCCTTTAGGCACTGGAAGCTGCTTTAATGTCTCTCTGGAGCCTTCCCTCCTTCAGTCTGAACAAGCCCAACTCTTTCAGCCTGTCTCCATAGCAGAGCTGCTTCAGCCCTTGGAGCATCTTCATGGAAAGTCTGAGAACTTCTTCCTCAAAGCACGCTCTTGCACATAGGATTGGCCAGGTAGGTGATGAAAAACAAATGCTGCTGCGTGAAGATGTGATAGTTCCCAGCCCAACCTAACTTGTTCCCAAGGAAGCTCATGGAAACACAGCCTTAAAGAGGGAGGGAGGAGGACCCTGGGCAGTACTAGCTCTCTGGGAAAGCACTGACAGATGGCTAGCCTGCAGCTCTGAGTGCTCAGCAGTGGAGAGCTGCAAGCTGCAGTAGGACTGGGGTAAGCTCATGGTTGCTTAATGAGCTCAAATTACTCATTACCTGCCTTCTGGTTCCTGGCCCTGCTCTCTTGAGTGAGTTGTTGGTGTTGAGAAAGAGCCCCTAGACTGCTTTGTCCTTTGAGCTTTAGCTGAGCCACTGTGCCAGCTCCTGGAAACAACCTTTGTGAAAAGCTTTGTCTTCCAGTTGTATTTAAAGTTGCAGTTATGAGTTAGAAGTTAAGAGGATATAAAACATTAAAGCTCTTTTTATAAGTCTTGGGCTGTGCTGCTGACAGGGACAGCAAATAAATCACAGCATTCAAATAAATCTTGCTAAGATACCCAAATATTATAACCAGAAAGAATTTATTTACCTTTTTCTGAAGAACTTTGTGTTGTGTTTTTGGTGTTGGGGCTTTGTAGAGCCATTTTTGGCAGAGTGGACTGTACCACATTACCTCTGTTTGCTCTGCTGTTCCATACTGCAATTTCAATAGTAAAGCAAAGGTTAGAAATCCACCCAAAGAGGGGCTAACTGAGCTGCACAGGCCTCTAGGCTATTTTAATAGTACTAAGGCAAACAACAATGGTGTTTCTTTTGCCTGGGCTGTACAATTGCCATCAAGGGAGCAATTCCTGGGTGGGTGCACTCACCCAGCCTTCACATGTGGCCTGGGGAACCCTTTGCTAGGTGCTATGGGAAGGCATTTGTGCCCCGACTCTATCCTGCCCTTGCCATGGGTGCCCACATGCCTTCTCAGCATCCCACTGCTCTCCTTGAGAAGTATCTCACTGTACAGCTGGCAGTTCTTTAGTCCCTTTGTCCATGCACTGATGGATGGTACATGAATGGCTGCAGCACATTGAAGTGCAGGGAAAAGGGAAAATCCATTATTTTCATATAGTTATTGGTATCCACATCCAGCATTAGCAATGTTATTATGAGCAGATTAGACAGCAAGTGGCTGAGGGGGTATCTTTATGGTAAAACAAGGTAGATTTGGTTTTACCTGTTTTTTTTCACCTACTGCAGGCACTAAGGGACCGTCCTTTGCATGCATTTTCTGCTCTAGCCAGAAATGCCGCAAGAGGTATGGCCTGTAGGTACATCACTTATTGGAAAACAAAAATATCAACCCCAGTGGTATCACCTTCCTAATATATCCATGGGATGCATTTAGAATCTCTGTTTGGTTTTAAAGTGATGTGGGGTGGCAGCCCTTAGTGCCATGTAAATATTTCCTGTGGGGACCTAAATCTGTGCACCCCCGTGGGTGCCAGCCCAGGGCCCCTCAAGTCTGTGCTTATTTCCTCCAGCTTCTCCATTGCTCATCACGAGGGGAGATAAACTGGGAGGGGAATGGGCATTATTTCAAGGAGCTGGTACAGTTTGGAGGGAAGAGGAGGATGGGAAAGGTTGTAGGGAAGCAGCAGCAGTGGGGAGGGATAGCTGGCAGGGGGTTTGCAAAGGTCCTGCCTGTGGCTGGCTGATGCTCAAGGTCGGTGATAGTGGAGAGAGGAGAAAGAGTGCCTGGCTGGATCCCAGCCTCTGCAGCCGCCTGTCCGGGGACACGCAGTCTGTGGCTCCCTCTGCTGAGCCCGGCCCCAAGTTCTGCTCAGTGCAGGAGAGGAGCAAGAGCGTTTACAGGGGCTGGAAATGGTTTTCAGGGAGGCCTGGTGGTCACCCCGATGCCAGGGAGCATATTGGGGTAGGAGGAGGGGCACCTCTGCTGCATCCCACTGCTGGGTGATGCTGCCCTGAGGAGCAAATGCCTGTCTGCACCACCTCTGCACAGGGATGGAGATGGGGCTGGGTTGTCACAGAGCAAAGGCCAACCTGCCAGCATGATGATTATGATGATGATAATTATTAAGAAAGGTCCAAAAATCTATTTTTTGTGGCAAAGTGGGAATTCTGGCGGAGCTGGGCAATTTCTGCTGACTAGGCTTGGTCAGTAGGGTGTTTTGCTTAGTGAAAAGAGGGAAAATGCTGCTTTGCTCTCCCAAGCAGGGCTATACACACCATTCTGCTGCCTGCCCAGAGCATGGCTGCTGGCCCTGGCTCTGCCTGTACTCGACTTCAGGTGAAGCCATGGTCCATCCTTCTATGCCTGCTCCCTTTCTTGGTGCCAATGGCTCCATGGCAGCCAGCGCAGCTCTGGAGCCTTGTCCTGCAAACTGCACAGGGACAGGTGCTGCTACTAGAAAAACATCCATCGCTAGGCACCTTACTGGGAGGTGCAGAGGTGTAGCCTCATATTCATAAAGGTGCAAACTCTCCCCTTGGGGACATACATAGCTCTACAGATACAGGGTATTGCCTCTGAGCCCATGCCACGACCTGTGATCTGCAGGGTGAATGCAGAGGTCACTCATCTCCACTGCCCCATGTGAGCGATGCTGTGGCCCCGAGGTGCTGGCGCCAGGTGTGTGTTGATGTGCTGTCTGCAGATCCCAATTAAAAATAGCTCCCTAGAGCCCTCTGGTGATGCTGCTGAGCCCTGTGGTGAGTTCAGTCTAAAATCGCTGTCAAGCATCTGCCTCAGCTAAGGAACATCAGGCTGCTTAGAGGAGCAACCAGCACCTTGCAGCCTTGAGTTTGGATGCAACGGCTCTAGGAGTATTTTCCTTCCTGGGGCCATGTGGCATAGCTTGCTGCTCATGAGGAGGTGACAGAGGCCATGTGGAGCCCTGGGCTCTGAGGAGCAGCATGGCAGCAGCAATTTGGTATCATCTGGCTGGCCAGGGATACCTGGATGAGCCCACCAGTGTCATCTAGGCTCTTCTGTACAGTCTCAGCTGACAGACTTGGGAAATTAATTATTCCTTGAATTTGAGGAGCTCTTCTGGTAAAGCCATCTCCATCTTAGAATCACAGAATAGGGTTGGAAAGCACCTTAAGATCATCTAGCGCCAAACCCCCTGCCTGGTTAAAAAGCAGGGGGGTTGAAACTAAAAAACTCTTCTGCAATGGGAAATCCCTGCCTACTGATGCTCATAAATTGTTCCTGTGGCTATTCTCCTTGCTGTTAAATACAAGGCAGTTGGACTTGCACTGGGAGCCTGGGGTTAGGGCCAAAGGGACAAGAGCACCCCCTTGGGTGCATCTGGGTGGCTGCAT
The DNA here is from genome assembly GCA_009867235.2 of Psittacus erithacus. NCBI lineage: Eukaryota > Metazoa > Chordata > Aves > Psittaciformes > Psittacidae > Psittacus > Psittacus erithacus. The sequence continues at coordinate 104,208 of WYDI02025041.1, read as the reverse complement.
GGGATCCCAGGGCTGGGGCTGCTTCTCCATCACCCTTAGGGGTAGACGTAGAGAAGACGCTGTTAGTAAGATAACCTGGGGTTATCCCATGTCTGCTGAGGATGCTGCTGAGACTGAAACAGCCCAGCAGCTGCTAAAACGGTGGCCACCAGCTCCTGTCTTTGCTGCCAGCTGGATGTGGCTGCAGCCTCTGTGGGGCAGGAGAACACAAGCCATTTCCCCAGGCCGAATGAGGCTCTGGTGTGGCGTACTGCAGGAGCACAAGTCGTTAAAGCCTTTGGTCTCGGGTATGGATTCATCCAACGGCTCCTGACAGCACTGAAATGTTTTCTCTTGATTTTCCTTTTTTAAGCCCCTTTCCAGTTCACCCGACGGTGGGAGCTGCAGACTCTCCCTAACCACACGGCTGCCATGGACTTCCCTTGGAACCTTTTCAGCCGCTCCAGCTCTAATTTTCCATCCCAGGACTCTTTGGTTTCCCTTTTCTTTCTGTAGTAATGCAACAAGCCACGCTTTGAGGCCCAGAGAGCAGGCACACGTACGTGGAAAGGCAAACTGTTTATGGAAGGAAACAGCATTTCTCTGGGGTTTAGGTAATGCTTTTCTTAGCTGTGCTGGAAGGGCTGATGCAGGGAGCTGCTGCCTCTGGGCTGTGGATGCGGGTGCTCTCCTGGGCAGGGTGATTCAGATGGGACCAAACACCACAATCCACAATGAATCTTTCCCTCCTGGGGTGACCCTGCCCATAGTGATCAGGAGCATCTTTAAATGAGGGCTTGCTTTTGGGGTGCTTGGCTGCATCAACATTTGGGGAGCTTGCTAGGAGCCTCTTCCAGGGAGGAGCAGAGGAGGCTCTTGAGCAACCTGAAGAGGCTCCATGTTTGCAAGTTCTGCTCATCATAGGGGATATTAGCCCACCTTGATGCCTGCTGGAGGGACACTGCAACAAGGTCCAGGCCACCCAGGAAGTCTCTGAAGGGCACCCATGATGGTGTCCTGACACAGGCACTCTATGCTTGCTACTCAGTAGGTACTGGTGGGGGAACATGAAGGTCAGGGGCAACACTGGATGCCCAAAGAGCTCCTGGTACAACTCAGACATTAAAAGGAACTGTACAAGAAGTGGAAGCAGCGGTCCTGGGAGAAGAAGGGCACAGTGGTTGGAGAGGTTTCTGATGACTGGAAGAGAGTGGAAGTCACTCCTTCCCTCAAGGACCAGGAGGCTCGTGGGAGCTGCAGGCTAGTCACCTGTACCTCCACCCCTGTGAAGGCAGTGGAGCAACTGAGCCGGGATGACATTTCCAGATGCCTGAAGGACAAGAAGGTGTTGAGGAGCAGCCACAGTGGCTTTGCAAGGGGAAGTCTTTTGCAGTGTGGTGACTTAGCCTGTGGACAGGGACAGAGCCATGGCAGCTTTATCTTGACTTCAGTGAGGCTTTCGGCGCTGTGTTCCACAACACCTTCATGGACAAGCTGATAAAGTACAGGCTGGATGAGCTGACAGTGATGTGGGTTGAAAACTGTCTGAGCGGCCGGGCTCAGAGGGCTGCGTTCACTGGCACGAAGTCCAGCTGGAGACTGGTCTATAGTGGTGGATCCCAGGGGTGAATAATGGGGCCAGCTACTCTTTAACCTTGTCATTAAAGACCTGGACACTGGGACAGAGCCTGCTCTCAGCACAACTGCAGGTAACACAAAACTGGGAGAGTGCTGCTGCATTACAGGTTCACGCTGCCATTCAGGGGGACCTGGACAAGCTGGGCTGAGAGGAACCTCAGGAAGTTCAGCAAGGGGCCAAGTCGTGCCCCTGGTGTAAGATAACGCATCACACCCATTGCATCCTGAGGCTGACTGGGTGGAAAGCAGTTTTGCAGAGGAGCTGGCAGTCCTGGTGGACACCAAGCTGAACATGGGCCAGCAAGGCACCCTCGCAGCAAAGGTGGCTGCATGAACACAACCGACTCCAGCAGGTTGAGGGGGGCGATCTTGCCCCTCTGCTCAGCACTGGTGAGACACACTTGGCGTGCTGGGCCAGGGCTGGGCTCCCCAGGACAGGGGGGACAGGGACATATGAGTGCAGCCAACAGCCAAGCTGATGATTTAGAGCTTGGGCTGGTTGAGCAGAGCCTGCAGAAGCTGGGCTTGGTCAGCCTGGAGAAGCGCAGACTCAGGGGGCTCTTACTGAAGCATCCAGTGGTGAGGGGCTTAAAACAAGCTACAGGAGGCTTTTTTTAATGCTTGTGCTTAGCCATAAGCATAGTCTGACCCTGCACCAGGCTGCCCAGAGAGGCTGTGCAGCCACCACCCCTGGAGGTAACCAACCCCAGCTCCAGCATCCTGCTCTTGCTGCTGTGAGGCGTGGGATGGGGTGATGCAGGGGGGGGTCCCTCAGCGACACAGCGATGCTGCAAATGGCACCAGCCCATGCAGAGCCCAAAGCTGAGAAAACACTGGACCAGAAGCCATGGTCTTGCCCCCAGCAGCTCAGGAGGCCAAGTGCCCGTGGCCAGCAGCAGCGCAAGCTCAGAGCATCCTTCCCTGCCCACCCTGCCCCAAGGCTGGTCTGAAATCCGTAGTTTTAAGCGCAGAATCAGCCCAGCCTTAAAAACCTGACCCGAGCGTCTCCATGCACACACTGGGGCTCACAGCCAAGCCAGCTCCTCTGTGTGCCTCCGCTGCAGCCTCCAAGCTGCTGCAGCCCCGATCCCTGCCGACTTCAAAGGAAAATCCCGTATCTAACCAGCTCCCAGGGCGTGGGTGTCCCACAGGGACACAGCAGTGCCTGCGTGGGGAATGCCGGGGATTTGTGAGCCCTGCTGTGGGCTTTATATAAAGATAATACCCCCCCCGCGGAACTGGGCAACTCCTCCTCCCCTCTCCTGCCCCACGGGGCTGGCCACTTATTTGATTCCTTAAGTATGAGGCCGTCTGCCAAAAGGAGCATAAATAAGGAGGCACCACACCCCAGTGTTACAAAACCTTGTATTAATCATCTCCCTTCACTTTCAATATAACGTTGATATGAAATATAGCCATGATTCCTAGTTACATGGGAGGAAATGAGTAATAAATACATTGGAGCAAGTTGAAATCACAAGGGTGTTTCACTGGGAACAACATTTGAAAACTGTACACTTGCAAAGACCGGCATCTCCAAACATGAGTATTTCTTTATATCGGGAAGCTTTTACATGTAACAAACATGCTATTTCCATATATGACCAAAAAAAAGAGAGAAATTTAAAAAATAGGCATTGCTTGGCAACATTAACGAGGCAAAAATAGTTCTTTGTGCACTAACTTTGTACAGAAAAAACAGGACTAAAGGCATGCACGTACAATAAAAGGCTGCCCGGGAACGGCATGCAACAGAAGAGAGGTCAAAGCTTTTTAAAGTAAGCTTACAATATGCATAAATACATAAGGGTTATATATATTAATAAGGGAGGAAGTATTCTGTTGAACATTATTAACATTCCTGTTTTTTTTGTTTTTGTGGTATTTTTTTCTTCCTATTCCTCCCAGAGGAATACACATTCACCTTTAAGTAAAGATAAAGGAATACAAAAAATAAAACTCACTTTGCAAACTCTGATGACTCGTATAAAAGCAACTTTAGTGTTATCATCGCTGTGTGCAAATTATAGACGTCTGCAGGACCCACTTCCCATCAGGCACATTCAGAAAGCCAAACCTGGGGCACGGCCGCACCCCGACATGGAGAAAGGTGACAACAGAAATGGTTTCCCTAAGTGCTGACCAAACTCGAGCTTCGCTCCGCACCGCTCGCGGGCGTAAATCACAGTTTTGGATTTTCCTGCTGGATGCTGGCCGGGCTTGATCCTCCCCTCCCAAGATTCCTTTAATGAGCTGAGCAAAGGCAAAGCCCAGCTCAAATCCAGTCGAGCTCAGGGCTTGTCCCTGGGGAGGGGGGAAGGACACCTCGAAAAGAAGGGCTGGGATTCATTTGCTTTCCCTGGGTGTCGCAGCCGCGGGGAGCATCCGCCGGACCCAAGGACACTTGTGCGCTGAGCTGGCCGGCCTCCTGCTGCACCCGGGGACGGCTCAGGGGAACAGCACCAGTAAGGGGTCCCCGGTGGGTGCTGGGGGGGGGCCAGGGGCTGTCTCTGGGAGAGCTGGGGGGAACAAGGGGGATGCCCCCCGATGCCGAGGGTCCCCACGGCGGCGGCATCTCCCTCGCCACGATGCGCACATGGTACAAACCAGTTGCACGTGGGGTGAATGGGTGAATACAAAAAAGAAAGGCACTGCCGCTTTATTACTGAAGATTTGACTTCACAGCCTCACTCATGCAACTGCTGGGGTTTGCTTTTTTTTGCCTTTTTTTTTTTTTTCTTTTTATAAATAATTCTTATTTTATGATTCAAGCTACTTTTAATTTGCTTTTTATACGTCTTGCACTGGAGCTCTGCTGCCTGCACTCAGCACAGGCATCCCAGAGCCAGGCAGGACTTCCCGAACGCAACTGAAGCCACTTCTCTTTATTTACTTTTTACTTTAAAAAAAAGGAAAACAAGGGACAGCAAACACAAGTTATTCACCTCCACACTGTCAATGGAAAATAAGCTTTCTGTGGGGTTTTTTCAAACAAAGGAAAAAACAACTGAATTATTTGGTGGTTGTTAATAACAGACATTATCATGGTTACCAGCCATAGCGAGTTAATAGGTAATATATCCAAAATAGTATCTCTTAACAATCAGATAACCTCTGCTTCTATAGTCAGCGAAGGAATAAATAGAATCTCAGCTCCGTAAATACATCTGAGCCTTCCCTGAGGAAGGCTCCTGCTACTGCAGTTGTGTTCACACCTCGGGGGTGCTCAGGGGGTGGCCCAGGTCCCCAGCACCAGCCGGTGCCTGCGGCTCAGCCCCCTCGGCCCCTGCTTTGCCGTCACCTCCTCACACCTCTTCCCAACCTCCCTCGCTTTCAGGTATTCCCTTCTCCGCTCCCCCCCAGCACACACTCTCCCCATCTCCTGCCTGCCGGGACGCAGGACACCAGGGAACAGCAAACATAAAACACTGCATTTGGCACGGTGTGTTCTTTAGAAAAACAACTCAGAACTGCTGCATAGCAAATGGATTCACACATCTCCCATCCCTGCCAGCCCGGCTGACGCTCCGGTTCCTGCTCAGCCACCGGTCCCGGCACATGCTGCTGCCCACCAGCACTTACAGCACAGCCCGTTTTGGGACTACCGCTGTACCTGCCATGGCTGTCATTCCCACCCACCACTTCCCTTCATTAACTTTAACTTATTATTATTCCATCAGAGGACTTCGAGAAGCATCAGGACTGCAGGAGCGAAGCTGCCGCAATGCCCAGCATCACTGCGGGTGCAGGTGGCTTTTCCGGCCCTGAGCATAGGCTTGAGCAGCACTGTGTTACGTTTACCCATTGAATGCCCTTGGACCAAATTTAGCTCCATTATAAAAAGCAGCGCAGTGCAAGGTGAGGGGCAGCCAAGCCACCGCCATCCACATCTCAGCCGGGCACGTTTAATGCCAAAAAATGGGGCTGTGAAGCTGCATTTTGGTGCCTTTTGGGGCCTGGGTTTTATTTGGCTAAATGAAACTGCATGCTTTCTCCCGAGCCTCCTTCATCCCTCATCGGCTACCCCCAGGGCTGGAAAAATCCATTACTGATGGATTTTGGCAGGCTGGGGCCTGATGTGTGAAGCCAGGATGCAGCAGCACCTTCCCAGTACCTGCGCAGGCAAGGCAAGAGACACGGAAACTCACCCAGCATCCCCCCAGTTCACTGACATTCCCCGGGACCCTCCGCTGGGCGAGATGTCCCCCTCCACACCCCTGACCACACCAAGGGTGCAGGGATGGGGGGACCGACCCCATGCCTGGCAGGTGCCTGCAGACCCTCCGCTGCCCTGTGCACAATGCTGCCTTGAAACTGCGGATGCTCTTGGCTAAACGGAAAGGAAATTTTGGGGTTATTATTATTATTAATATTATTATTTAAATCTGGGCTCGCTGGGCCAGTCCGTGCCTGAACACAGCGAAATTCAAGAGATGGGACCACCGGCCCCAAAGCCCCTGGCAGGACACGCAAATCCTCCCCAAAGGGTTTTTGGTCACACACACCCCGCGCGCTATTCGGTACTCATTCGTATCCTCATCCAGAAACAGGGTTTGCCCATGGTGCTCCGGTGAACCCTCTGTTGTCAGCACTCTCCTGCTGCGTGCCCCCCCCACCCCTCCCCATGTTTTTTCATAACCGTTGTCCAGATTTTTTGCCACGTTTTCCCCCCCCAGCATGGATGTAATAAATGACAACACAAATTCCAAGTCTAATGATATGTTCACAAGGACAATCTACACATTCACAAAATTAAAACAGGAGAGAGAGAGAAAGAGAGAGGAGAGGAGAGAGAGGAGAAAGGATGCAAGCTATCGCTGAGGCTCCCTGCAAGCCCCGACCTCGCCGCTGGACCCGCAGCAGTTGTTCTCCCGGCCAGCGTCCCCGTTGCGACGCCTTTCTAGATTGTGGAGGTTCGGTCGACACCATCTGCAATGGGAAAGGAGAGTTAGGAGCAGCCCTGATGAGCAGCCGCTCACATTGCACCAGGACCCCTGGAGCTGGGGAAGGGAGAGATGGACCCCAGAGCACCCCCAACACAGCCCCTATGATGAGGTGATGCCACGGAGCTGCCCTCACCCCCCCAACAGGGTGTAGAAAGGTTTTGGGGCGTCAGCACTCTGCCACTGCCTCCATGCCACTGTCTGTCCCCATCATGCCGCAGCCACCCCCCAAGTGCCACTGTCTTGGCACCCATCCAGACCTTCTGCCACCTCCCTTGGCACCCTTCCCAGGAGCAGAGGGTGTTTCTGGGCAGCCTGGACTCACTGCAAGGTGGAAGTGAGTCTGGGACCTCCTTACAGCAGGACAAGTTCATGACCTGCTGACCAGGAGCGGGGGGACAGGGATGGAGCTGGGCCGGGGGGAAGCCTTGCCCCCGCAACTAACTCAGTCCTGCAGCGCGCAAGCCACAGAGAATCCAAAATTTTCTTCTGAGGAATCTGGCGGGAAAAATACCCCCAGGATCTGTTTCTGCCTCCCCAGAGCCCCCGTCCCCAGTGTCCTGTGACAGCAGGGACAAGCCCAGCCACGGCCCTAAGCCTAGGAGCCAGGGCTCCACAGCCCATCCCCGAGTCACACAAAGACCCTGTTGCCAGCAGCTCCCTCTCCTCCACCCCCCAGGTGCCAGCAGCTTTTATAGGGCCAGAAATCCAACCCTCCAGCCCTCCTCCAGTCCCAGCCACCCACCGTCCCCTGTCCCAAACCCCCATTCCCAAGATGGAGAGCAGTGGGGGGACTGGCTCCTGGGGTAGCCCCTGAACAGAGCACTCCCTGTTACACTACCCAGGGCACCAATCACGGCCGCCTCCCTCCTGAAGACTGAAAACAAACAGGTTTGTTACGCCTTTTTGGTTTTTCTCCCCCGAAGGTTTATTTTTTTAAGAGCTATTTATAGCACGGGGTTTGCAGAGGCTGGGGGTATGCAACCTGGAAAAAACAACTCGGAGCAACAGTACTCCACAGAGGAACACGACCAGCTAAGCCTCGCCTGGGCACACGCTGCAGAAACGCTTCGGGTGACAGAAGTGTCCTTGTTTTCCCAGCTGGGGATGCTGCCACGGCGTTGCCAGCACCCTGCTGCCTCTCACAGTACTTGCTCTTCCGTCGCTCTCCCTGAGATGGGCTGTGCAGGGAGCCCGCTGGTACTCATCCTCCCTGAGGGCTCCAGGCCTCAACTGTTGGATGCAGTTTGGAGATCGCCGGTGGTGACACCCAAGCTGGTTATTGCAGACGGTCTGGGAGATGCTGGTGGCCGTGCTCGTCCCATCACCAGAGGCATCCTTCATGCTTGGAGTCCAGCACATCAGCGAGGGGCTCTGGGAGCTTCTGATGCCGGTGTTTTTTGCTGCACCGGGCTCTCCATCGCACTGCTGTTCCTTTTCTGTCTTTCCTGCCTGTTTTTCCACCTGGTCCTCCTCCCTCCCCTTGCCTGTTATCTGCCTGCCTGGGCTGGGACCCACGGCTACCCCAGCCATGGATGAGGAGCTGCGAGTGCTGCTGTCACAGCGCCTGGCACAGCCCCTGGCAGGACTGCAGCCAGATGCCTCAGGGCTCCGGCACCCCCCCGGCCAAACGAGGGACGCCGGTGGCAGAAGGGTAAAATACTCCAAAGCCTGTGAACCATTCGAGCGTGCCGGTGGCAAGGGCTTTATCAAGAGCTAGTAACAGACTAGCGAGCTAATCCTAATGATTATTAGCAAGCTAACTAGTGGCTAATCAGCATGGACTCCACTAGCACTGGGTGCGATCCTTGTGTTCAGTTCTCACTCCCTTGCCCCAGCTACCTCACTGAGAGAAGCCAATGTCCGTGTCCGACCCTCCCAGGAGCATCCCTGGGAGCATCCCCACATCCATCCTCACCGTCATCCCATCCCCTCACAGCCACAGCCTGTCCCAGCTTTTGGGGGGCAAGGGGCAGGGGCAGGCGCTGGGGGGCTCAGCAGAGGCTGTGTGGACGTGCTGGAAGAGCCCAAGGAGGAGGGAGTGCTCACCGCTGAGTGCGTGCTCCGTCATGCTCAGGCACAGGGACTCCAGCCTGTTGTTGATGTCAGGTTCAGTCACCGGCACCTGGAACTCTGCAGGGAGAAAGGGACAGGAGACATAGGTCACGGGACCTGGCAGGGACCTGGCAGAGTGCACATGGGGTACAAAACCACCTGAAAGATACCCCAGGAGGGGCTGACCGCATGGCTGGACTGGCAGCGCTTCACTTCCCAGGGCACCCACCTCTGACAAGAGCACAAACAGGCATCGCTTCCCTGTTCCTTATCAATAAGGGGTAAATGTGGGGAAACTCAACGGCACTGGAGCAGAATGTGGATGGAAACGAGGAGTGAAGGCACTGGGAGGTGGCAGCCCCAGGCTCCCCTCGTGCTCAGGCCCCACAGAACCTTTGGTATGAGCCACACTTTCACAGTGGGGCCGGGAGCTGCCTTTGCAGTCAGTGTGCATCAGGGTTAGCGCTCTGACGTGGGATGGCAGCGCAGACCGGCAGAGCTGCTGCCTGGCTTCTCCCTGCTCAGTCACCCACAGCCCCACTGCCACGTCCCTCGGGGAGCTGTGCACAAGCAAAGGTAGTGCTGGATGACATCTCCTGCTTGCCACTGGAACATGGGATGAGATCCAGGAAGGTTGAGGGCTCTTGGCAGCCCGATGAAAAGAGGTTCAGGAGCCCAGCATCATATTATTGCCTATTTTCCTCAGGACTCAGTCCACATCTTTGGCTCCCTAATCGTCCTATGCCCTCATTCACTGCAGGCTAACATGCAAAGAGAAACCCATTTATTCTCCTTCAGTGCCTGCAGAAATGTGCCCTTGTCCTGGTGTTTAATCAATACCCGAGAACAGACACTGCTTTTGCTGTACAGGACGTTTGTCGCCTAAATTATGCAGTTAAAACACTGCAGGCGTATGACGTGAGGGGAGCTGCCAAGCTGAAACCATGGCAGAAGCTTATGGATGAGGTTTACTTTACTGGGGGGTGTAACTCCTTGTCCTGTGGTATGAACTGTTATGGAGTGTTGTCAAGAAAACGCATGCTTGAAGTCTAATGAAAGGATACACAGAGAAAAAGGCATTAATGTCCCAATGCTCCAGAGTCCAAGTTCCCCTGAACCAGAGCATGCTTCTATATACAGGAGCATTTTTGTGGTGTTTGGGAAGGAAGCACTGACTCAGCACCATTTCCCTTCACATGCATTGTGAAAACAATTTCCCTTGAGTGCATAAAGGCAGTCCCTCTGCACCGAGTCTCCGTGCCCATGCATGACCAGGGAAGTTGAGGGATGAGCTACTGCCTTCCTTGCCTGACATGAAGCCCCTTGGAAGCAAGCTACATAAGGCACCAGCACTGTTATACACAGGGCTAAGATGTTACCTATAGGGTCAAAACTCCCTTCAGTGATGTCTCCAGTTCAATGAACCCAGTAACCCGACTTAGTGCCAGAGATACCCTGCCTGGGTTGCATCAGCCAGCACTGTGAGTATGGCTACAAGCATGCGGGAGCACGCTGTGTGGGCATGGGTAATGTGCCTGTGGTGAGGCTCATGGGCACTGCTCCTTTCATGCAGCCTCCCCGTCCCCCCAGGCTGTGAGTGAATGACGAAGCAAACGTCTGCTTCCTACCTGGCTGCTGAAACATCAGCATGGTCTGCGGGGAGGTGTGGACCGGCAGCGAGCGCGTCCTCTGCACAGAGCTGTGGCTCCGGCTGGGCATGCTGTTGCTGCCCCCAGGGTTGGCAAACCAGAGGTTCTGTGGGAAGCAAACAGAAAGAGAGGTGTGAGATGTAAACCAGAAGCTTCTGTGCCACGTACTTAAAACCCCCTTGGGCTCGTCTCTCCCCACTTCCACCTCTTTGCCCCCCCATCCCTGTCCCTCTTCTACATGGAGAGTGAGACCCAAGCACCTGCTTGCAAAGGGGTTAAAAAACGGGGATCAGGACAAGTTAAAGAAGGAAACGCAAACAAAGCTTGTGGGGAAGGGATGGAAAAGCTGGAGATGCCACGGACTCGGACCAACCTGTCTGCCTTGCTTGAGGATCGCGGGGCTGGCGGCAGGGCTGCGCTGGGGGGTGCCCAGCAGTCCAGTGGGGCCCAGCAGCCCCAGCCGGGCCGTGGGGAGGTTGCGGGAGGGGATCTGGAACTGGCGGGGGTTGCGCCGTCCCAGTCCCGCCCCTGCAGAGCCCGCTGTCGGTAAGGAGTTGGACTGGCCAAAGCCTCGGCTGCGGAGAGAGAAAGTACCGAGGGTGAGACATCAGCCCCTGCACGAGACAGCGCAGGGGGAGCCGCTGGTTTGGTGTGCTTGGACCAACAGCCAGACATCCCCTGGGTGCCCCGGTGCTGCTGCAAAGCGCTGTACCAAAGCTCATCCCCCCTGTTCCCAGCCCGTGGTCGTGGGTTCACCATGAGCTCTGCTCCTGCCCCGACCCTCCCATCCCACCAAGGATGGCTCTCCATCCTGCCTGCACATACAGTGGGAAATAGGAGGCTTGGGCATAGCACAGCAGCTCCCTTTCTTCTTCCTGCCTGCCAGTCCCATCCCTCCCTTCTGCAGCTCTCACGCTCGCATCATTTTTCCTTTTTAGAACTTATTTTACTCCTGCAAATGGGCCTGTTCTTAAATTCAAGCTAAAATAACACAGGTAATTCCCCAGGCACTGGAGCTGGTGGCACCCGGTTTCTTGGGTTTTGACTTAAACTCTTCATGCCTTTGAGCTGTACAAAGTGAGATCGCTCGTGTGTGGATTCTCTATCGTCTGATAAAGGTTCAGCTTACGCTGTTGGGTTTTTTTTACAGGGAACACTTGAAGGGCCAGATCTTCTCCCCTTTCAGGAGGTTCATTTTTACACACATGGTTGTCTCTGAAACTTCTCTGTGCAATTTTGTTAGAACCGCCTAACAAATCCAGGATTTCCTAGGGAAGGTCTGAGCAAAAGGCACATTCCTGCACAGGTAAGACTGGCTCTGCACCCGCTCCTGTCTCTGCACTGGAAGCCCTCATTCAACTCCCTGTAATCAGAGCAAATCAATCCAGACACAAGACAACATGGCCCAAACATCTTGAGACGCTGATCTCAGGACACGAAACCACCTTTACACCCTGGAGTGGAGGGCCACACACACCAGAATCCCTCTTCATGTGGGTTTTTTGCGTTTAAAACCGTAAGAATGACACAGAAATAATGAGGTAACCCTTGGAAACACACGGTGCGGAAGCTGGGTCTCCTCCAGCCTGGTGTCTCTGCCCGATTAGCTGGGCAGCAGGACTGCAAAACCATTATGAGGTTAAAGTACAGCCAAGGGCAGGAGCACTCTGCAAACCCACACTGCGGCTGCTTTTATGCTCCATTCCCCTCTGCCCTTCTCCAGCACTTAATCTCCCTTGCAGATGTTTCAGCTCACCTTCCTCCCAGCCCTCATCTCTCCTGCTTGTGTGGGTGGCTGCAAACATGCTTCAGATGACATGAGCCTGCTGGGATCCCAAAGCTGGATAAATTTACAAGGCAGGAGTACGACGGGGTTTCTTTAAACCTCATCCAAAAAATGTTCTTGCCATGAAATCCCCATGAGAAAAGCAGGACTGGCCATGGGCTCCTTTCTTGCCTGCAGCTTCCCAGGAGCAGAAGAAATGCAAAAAACAAACACCCAAAAGCAGCAAGGAAACTGAAGAGCATCCTGGGCGGCCCCAGGAAAGGGACTGGGATCATTTCAAGCCATCAGCTCTACTTTGTGCTTGCAGTCAGCCTGGATGTGCAGCTAAACTGCTGCACTGGTGATAGCCCATAGCAAATGGGTCATCAAAAATCTCTGCTCTTGTCTATTCTGCTTCTGATCCTGCCATGAACACTGAAACTGCTTGTATTACTCCATTCCAAAATACTCTGTTTCATGGCACTGGGGAACACCCCAGTTCTGCGCCCATTCCTTCTGAATCCTGGCTGTCCCAGTGCTCCCAGCTTTCTCCAAAAGAGTTTCTCTTTGATAAAAAGAACTTGCACAAGACTGTAATAGAACAGACTTAGCAGAATGAAACAAAAGGCTGATGATATTGTTAAAACTGATCTAAAAATATCTCTTTTTGTCATAACCCCACTGCTTTCTAGGATCACCCGAAACCCAGCATCGCCTTGGAAGTGAGCAAACATGGTGCTCACAACACAGCCCTCCCGGCTCCGCACCCTCTGCAGGCTTCGAGCCATTTTTTTTGCCAGCTGATGTCTTTTTGGTGAAACTCCAGCACTGACGTAGTGAGCAAAGGGCAGCAGGCAAGGGAAGAGCCTGCCACCCAATCCTGGGGAGACACTGCACAGCTGGGAAGCACTGGGTTCGGAGCCAGGGAGACACACTGGGAATCGACAGGGCAGGCGATGTCCACACAAACAAGCAAACTTATTGCTGCTTTCCTTTCCCAGCCAATGCCTGGGGTTGAAGCTTTTCCAATCTTCTTCCCTCCCGAAATATGGCTCTGAACCCAGAAGGATCCGTCCCTCCCTGCTGGGAGACACTGGTCCCACTGGAAATGCTCTTGCCGCTGCATCCATCCCTCCCTTGCTGAAACCCCGCGTACCTCCTCTGCTGCCGATAGCCTGACAGCTCCAGGAGGGATTTCCGAGGGAAAGACCGAAAGAGTTTCTGCACCTGCTGTTTCCATGACAGCAGCCGCTTCTTCTGGATCTCTGTAAACGCCTGCCCAAAGGAAAAAGAAGAGAAAAATAGGAAATGTATGAATATTTTTCTGGATAAAGCGAGCAGGGATGCGTATGTGGGCATGCAGGTACAGAAATGCAGCTGGAGCAGGCAGTGGCACAAGTTGAGACCCAGAAGCAAGTCAACAGGGAAACCCTGGTCTCCCTCTTAGATTTACTTATCTCAGGAGGGAAAAATGCTCCAGCAGCGTCCCCTGTGCCCAGCTCTGCCCCAAAAGCTTTCATACTGCCCATCCTAGCCCCAGACCCACTACTCATGCTGCAGCATGGGCACCTGGCTCCACACTTGCTGCTGGGGTGTGAGTGCAGCTCCACAGGGTTTGATGGCTGTCCCCGCTGGGTGGTGACACTCGTCACCTGGATGTGGCTATAGCAAACACAGCCAGGATTTCCAAATCCCGACTAGGATCTGGAAAGCAGAGCTGCTCCACGGCGCCTTGCAGCCTATCCCCCTTGCTGGGGCTCAGCTCTGCTCCTGGCGCCAACAGCCTCTGCACGAGGTCACCCAGGGTAAGCCCCACCACCCACCCAAAGGTCACCCATACAGGAGACCTCCTGCTGAAACACCCCAGACCTCCAGGCAGCCAGTGTGTGTTACGGAGACATCCACGTGCCCACCACAGCTAACTTTAGACACCCAGCGTTTCCGTGCCAGCAGTGGAGAGGAGTGCAGGTCTCTGGAGGACAATGTGGAGGCTAGTTAGTGCCTTGCTTGATTGCTCGAACTGCCCTCTGGAGGAGATGCTCTCTCCTGGCACTGATTATGCTGTAGCCAACACAGATGGTGGTCCCAGGACACAGGCTGACACAGCACTGGTGGGGTGACGCTGCGTCACCTCATCTGTCCCAGGCACTCCTGAAAAATGAGTCCCTCTGGAGCTCCTCATCTTCCTGGCTTTGCTCTCCAGACCCGGCTTCTGCTTCCACCATCCTTGCCCTTTCCTTGGCACCTCTGCTCCCCCAGCAATGTCCAGAAAGTTCAGGCACCACTTCCAGGCTCTCATGTCAGGGAGCAAGCAGGAGAACATGTTCTCCCCTTCAGCTCCTACAGGTATTCTCCACTGCCTGTGTCTCTGTAAAGCACCAAGAGGACCATACCCACAGCTCTAAGTCTGTTCTGCAGCAAATCCCGAGAGTGGGCACCACCATCCCACACTGCACAGGGAGTCGCTGACACCGCAGGCACTGCCAGAAAAATCCACTGGAACCCCCACCAGGATCAGCAGGGACATCTGGGAGCACTCTCCAAAAAATATGATGAACTGCTTGCGTTTTGCCCAGTATCCTGCTATTTCACCCCGATTCAAGATGCCCTGTGCTCGGCCCTGCAGGGATACATAGATCAAATAAGCACAGCCTGGGCACCAGCTTCAGCTACAAGGAAAGGAGCTGCAAGCTGCCTCTCTCCTCTTCCACGTGCAGTGCCGTGCGTTTTGGGGTTTGCAGCCATGAGCCCTCTCCAGAGGAGACTCTTCTGTTGTTTGTCAGCGTATTATTTTATAAACAAGTAACTGAGAAACGTTTAAAGCCTGCAGTTCCTGTGAGAGGGTGTGCAATTTCCCCCCCCGACCTCTGCCATATGGGCAGGCAATAAGAAGCAGCTTGTTCTTCCAGGTGCAGCCGGCATGGATACAAGACGCTGCAGGACACCGGGGACACCAGCCATCCTCCCTGCCACCAGGCACATCCCAAACCATCACCCAGCAAAGGCAGACCTGCCAGAAGCAGGAACAGATGCCCCTGTTGCAAAATCCCAAGACCACATGCTGCAAAACAGGAGGCAGCAACGCCAAGGGATCGCTGGGGCTCTGACAGAAACTGCCTGCACGCCCATTGTGAGATTCGTTCTTTCATCCAGCTGCTGATCAGACTGCCACGAGCCAGATGAATTTCCCAGCTCCAAGTCTTGGCAATTAAGCAAGCGTGGAGAGGGGAGCAACATTTCCATGCACCATGTTGGAGCTACCGCCCGCTCTAGCCCTGTTCTGACAGAATTACTATTAATACCCCCCAAAAATGTTTGTGTTAGAAACCAAGAGGTTTACATAAACAGACACTTTGGAAACAGTCTCTAAGCGATGAGAACAACAGTTTTAGATGATCCGTCACGACTCACCTCATGGATTAGACATTTGTCTATGAGCTGTAAATAGGAACTTATATTCTCTTCGTCAGGTCGGGAAACTAGAAGTTGTGTGCATACTGGAAAAAAAACAAGAGAAGAAAAATGGGCATGGGGACATCAAGCTGGGGTCCAGGGGTGGGGGCAACAAATGCTTTGGATGTCCTGTTTCCCTTGCCCCACAGAGAGGTCTTCTCATCAGCAAGAAAAAACGTCCTTCCCCAATTCCTGCCGTGCTGTCCTATATTTAGAGGCAGATTTTGTTCTCTGTTATGATGGTGTAAATCCAGAGTAACACCACCGGAGCCACCAAAATTAGACCTGAGCAAATCAGAGGCACAGGATTATTCCCTATTCCTATGCCAGAGCCGGTACTGGGAGAACTCTTGCTCCTCTGACCAAAATCTGCCCCATTGCAAACAGATTCCCACCCTTCCCAATGGATTTTAGCATCTTTTGGAATTAATGCCATAAACACAAGTGGAAATGAGTTCACAGAGAACTCTGCTATGACAGAGACACAGAGCCTCTCCTGTCATAAACCCCGGGCAGGGATGCCTTGCGGTCCAGGAGGACACCCTGTCCTGGCACAGCCTGTGCCATACGTACAGCTTTGGGCATGACAGAGGCATTGTGTCATGGGCTGAATTCAGCAGCAGGTTTAAAATGGGGCCAGAAGCCCACGTTTGTCTGTGCACGCAGTCAATTAGCTGGTGAGAAATTCTGTACCAAGTTTTTATATAGACAACACCTCATCTGGGTTTTTTTTCACAAAAGGTGTGAAATGGGGACAGGGCTGATATTTCTTTGTGGCAACCCAACAAGTTTGTTTCTGCTCCTGGTCTCCTGTGTAAGCTTGTGGATGAGACTCCCCTCCTGTCTTCAAACACCTCAGGTGCCACTGATGGGGGTTAAGACACATCCAAGCTCACACAAATTTGCTCAAAGAGCCCTTTGCATGGCACAGGAGGTCAGTCCCTATCCTCACATCCCTCCCGTGCACCTCCCAGTGTGTTAATCCTAATGCAAAGCCATGCATCCTGCACCAGGCATAGAACGGCACCTGAGTATTTTGAATGTCCTGCATCTAAATTTGGGCTTAAGAAGGGACTTGGACCCAACTGATCTGCACTGAAGATGGCTCATGTCCAGACCATACACCACTGCTACCCACCCCACAAGCAGAGCAAGTCTGAGGGATGCTGGTGAAAACACCTTTGTACTGACATGCTGCCCCCCTGGACTCTGAATGGGAAGGAAGAGAATGCTATCCACCCCTGACCTGGGGCAAACAGCCTGTTCCATCACTGTCCCTCTCCTCCCTCACACTCTTCTTACCACAGCACAATGGGACCCCAAAAATCATCACCCCTAAGACTGTAGCTTGCAGGAGCTTGGGGAAAGGCTGCTGCCAGTGCCACCACCGCACACATGCTGCCCTGAAGCAGCTCTCCTTAGCTAGGACACCAATAACCAGTGACAGGCACTGACCTTTCCCCATCACTCTGGTGAACTGTCCAGGCAGGTCACCTTCAGGCAAAGGGGCGCCCCCCGACTCGCCCTCACATCCCGGCAAATGGTGCTGCTGCATCCCGCCCGCGGCAGAGTCCTTGCAGTCAGAGCCTTGGCTGTCTGAGCCGATCAGGGAGGAGGGGTGATGTGAGTCCGCATCCCGGCTGTGCTCCTCCGTGCTCGAGTTTTGGGAAGAGTACGCTTTGATGGGGGTGAGGATCATTTGGTGTAGCTCCTGCAGCGGGACACGCAAGTTGCCACCTTCCAGGATGTCCTGCGGATTCAAGTGGAGAGGAGAGGGTTTGTCTCCACAGAGACAACAGGACACCAGCTATGAACCAAACCCTTACTGGTACCCCACAGGACAACCCCAGCAAAGCTGACGGCCTTGCTCCTGCTCCAGGACCCTGCTGCAGGCCATGGTCAACAGCTACGTGCTGTTCACTGAGTCTTGCTTAGACCAGGGGAGCGTGGAGCTGTGCAGGCACTGTGTCTGATTATCCATGGACATGTTCAGACCTGAATCCCCACAGATAAATGAGCCAGGTCAGTCATTAGGACTCAAAAACAGTGAGATGGCTCACGAGATGCCCCTTGGAAAAAGGCAGCTTTTTGGAGTGAGTCCTGGCTGCACCCAGGGAAGAGACATAAAATGGGCACACAAGCTGTGTGCGAGCCAGCTGAAGCCCTTACATCCCTGCTGCACACCCAGCTTGCTCTCGCATGTCTCAGCTCCACTTCCCTCAAAGACCTCGTGTTGTTCTTCTGGGCACTATTTTTTGGGGAAAAAATCCTGTTCTGCTAACCGGCAGAGAGGGGTGGAGCAGCTCTTCCCAAGAAAGCAGCAGTCTTTAGCAGTGAGACACTGCCCAGAAAAACCAAGTCTCACACATGCTCTTGTTTAGCACAAAAATTGGATGGGAAGCCTGGAAAACCAGAGATGTCTCCTCCCAAGTAAAGCAGCTCACAGGCAGCTCTGAGCCCCAGCAAGGTGGGACACGGTCACAGCTCCATGGCCCAAACCACCCCACAAAGGCTCAGAAGCAGTTCCTGCCACTTATCTCCCATATCTGACAGCGTTGTGTGCTGGCTGTGTCACCTGAACTGGGCTCCAGCTCCCACATCACACCAGTCAACCAATACCATATTTCAAAACCCAGGCAGAGATGCAGGGAGAGAGGCTGTGCAATTGTCTGGAAAACACACTGCCAAAGCAAGCTCAATCCAATGGGCTGTCTCTTGGATTTAACAGTTATTATTAATACAGGGAGGTAAATATGGCTTTATTAGCACCTGCCATACTCTGAGTACAATCCCATATTATAAATAATCAGTGAAGCACCGAGCTAACAAAAAGCCTAATAAATAGCAACACAACACGTAAGTATTTAAAAGCCCCTAGTGGGAGGCTCTGCAAGTTGCTGTTTGAAGATGGTGCAATTAAATATAATATAATATTGCGATAATAAATAGTGAGAGTTTGGGTGAGCTGCTCCCAGCAAGGCTGTGGTGCTGCTGCTTCTCTGACAGCCACTTCTGCAGTTTAAGCTTTTGTTGAAGTGACAGAGAAGATTGTATTTGCTCTTGCTGGAAATCAACATGTTGTTCAGGCACTGACTGGGGCATCTGGCTTTTTATTTGGGGACAGGTTGTCCATATGATGCTCCAGAAAAGCACAGTGGCCCTCAACCTGACAGACACTGGGCAATCCCATCTCTATTTGGGGACGGAGAGGTAGGAGCAAGAGTAGGGGTCCTTGCGCTGGCTCTAAGCATGGAGGAGGTAGCATGAGAGGCATAGTGGCACTGAGAAGGGAGAGGTAACCAAGTGGCCAAGGGATAACAAGTGGTTAAAGGCTCTGCCCAGCTGGTTCTCCAGCAGCAGACAAGATGGCAACGGCTGTTGCAGCTACAGCTGGTCCTGCACCACGGTTCAGCAGAGGAGCAATCACCTTCCCATCAGTGTTGCTGGCATGGTACCTTCCATCACTTGAAGCTCAGGTGTTTCTAAGCACCATGGAGATGGTTAGGGCTTGTATCAGTGCTGTAGGGTATATTTGTCCCAGCTGCGTGAGTGCGGGAGGTGGATTAAGACCACTCTGGAAAATACAGCCCCAAATAAAACCTACATCTGGTACAGGAGCGTTTGAGATATCATTCAGATGCAGCTAGGCCAACAACAGATTTCTCTGCAAAAGATCCCAACAGCATGTGTAACCGAATTAACTCCTGCCCCCTTGAAAAAGAAGAAATACAAAAGTGGCTGTGATTACTTACCCGTTCTAAAGATTTGAGCAGGTTTTGTCTTTCTTTTAGCTTCTGGATACTGATCACTATTTTGTGTCTTGCGCCTTTGGTAACATTCTGCAAGACCAGAACAAAACGTGACGTTAGCATTTGCACAGGTTATCCCAAATCCTTCCCCCACGAAACAGAAAGGGCTGCTATAAATTAATCAAATTTCTGAGTGCAGAGATCAGCGGGGGACACAGAAAATCACTTACAGACTTGCTGACGATAAGAGATTTCCAGCTAGTCTGTCCCTCCCTGGTACATCTCACCCAGTGAAAGCAAAGGTGCTGACCAGCCCCCTTCATCCCAAGGATAACAGAGAGGCAAATCTGAAAGCAGTGGCGTTTTCAAAGGTTAACAAGGCAACCAGCCACCAAAGCCCCACTGACTTTAAAGGAGCTGGGTATTGTTGACTGTGCCCCTGAAACTCCTGAATTTAATCCCAACTGGAAAAAAATGCAAATGCAGCCCCCAGAGATGGGACTTTCGTGCTGGGATTCCAGTCAGAAATCTGGGACAAGGCCTTTTTCAGGTACAGCATGGGTTTTTTCACTCCCCAGGACCCGATTTTCCTTTCTTCGTTCGCTTCCCAACCACCAGCGGCAAAAAGCCTTCCATGTGAAGGCACAAAAAGAAGTATCTCATCTACTACCATCACAGGTGTCAGGACTGAGGTTGCTTTACGACTGACGTGGGACATACTTGTGCCTCGAGCTGGCATTCGGTGAGGGCCATCATCTCTTCATACGTCATCTGTGAGAAGAGGGCAGCATACTTGTGCAGCCGGAGGCTCTTCAGCCAGGCTGGGACATCTGCAGCACAAAGGTAAGGAGATGAGAGCTCCCCTTGAGTTCACGACACTGCTTAACCACACGCGACAGCATTAACACCAACAGGAAGAGCTGATTAGGTGCTACTCGCCATCCCACTGCTCCTTTACACACCTTACTGAACTTCAGGGACCTTTTGGAAGACATAGTGCTATGGATATGGATGGTAGGAGGAACCAGCCCCTGGATGAGGACAGTGCTATGCGTATTGATGGCAGAAAGAACCAGCCCCTAAATGATGACATGTTCTCAGAGGCTGAGTTTCTGTGGCTGAGCCACTGGAAACTAACCCACAGGGAGCTGGCATCACACCGCTGCACTCCAAGCTCCTCGCTGCCCTTCTCCCAGAAATGTGGGAACAGCCAAAGTTAACAGTGTGGTAGAGCTTAGGATGAGCAAATGGCTGTATTGCAGATGGCAGACGCTGCTTTATGGTGTGAGGGAAGAAGGTACGTGCTAAAAATTTAAATGGCTGCTTAAAGAGAAGTAAAGAGATTTTTTTGAGCATGCAAAAATGATGTGTCATCGAAGATGGTCCCTTCTGTCTCAGAAAGGTGACCTGGGACCTCAGATGCACTGGCTGAAATTACTTCTTCCTTCCCATTTGCTATCTGCAATGTAGCACCTCCGTACCTGGCTGGATGGGTACCCGAAATACTTTTACCCTTCTGATATCGATGTGGTTTCACAATGAGGGACCCGGGAGGTGAAGCCTTCCTCTGCAACACGCAAAACCTCACCAGACCCTGTGACAGGGTGTCATCCGCAGAGAATGCAATGGGACATGAGCCTCCTTTGCTACCACCTGCCCAGCAGTTACTCAGGGTTTCACAGGTTTGGGGGGCCCATGCTGACATTCCACAAGGGGGGGGCCCCCCTGCAGATATCTGTGCTGCAGCACAACACTGTGCCCGTGATGATGCTTATGCTTTGCATACTAAAGGCTTCAAATGCTGTGCCAAACTGGCACAAACTGCTTTATTTAGCACCTACAGCCCGACAATAGCCTGGCCTCAGACTACTGAGCTCATGCACTCTGCTCCCAGCAACCTCTGCTCATTAGTTCTTGTCTCTTTACCCACCGAGACACCCAGGAGCCCTGTCTCAACCCATGCTGGGTGCAGTGACAATACAAAACCAGTGTTTCAGCCCAAACTCCCACACCTTGAATGGAGGGAGCAGGCGAGGCCTGCAGAAACCTCTCTTTTGGGGCTAAACACCTGTTAGCAGCAACACCTCCCCTCTCTTTGACTGTTCCTGAGTCAATGCATGCGGTATGTGTTGAGCAGGTACAGGACCCCATGTAAGGCAGGGGCTGACAATGCAGGAGAGCCTCAGGGGAGGAAGTGATGCCTGGTGGCAAGACTGCCCCGATAGGGTTCTTCTGCCCGATGTGCCCATTGAGGGAGGAGATGGAATGGGGGCTTGCATCATTTTCGGAGTGATTTGTACCCACTGTGTGCTTCCCCTGCCAGGTTAGGCCTGGCATGGGTGCTGGTGCTCTGCTCATCATCCCAGAGGCCAGCATGAGGACAACCTTCATGGCCATGTCCAATAACCTTCACTAACGTAGCCAACCTCAAAGGTTTTCTAGGCTGATCCAACTGCAAAGTGTGAGGTCAGACTTGCTTTGGAAAGGGACCAGATGATGTGAGGAGGACAGACCCACTGCTGGGACATCTCATGGCATGGGTGGTCTCTGTCCAGAAAGTGCCACACTCCTAAGTGCCAGATGCAAGTCAAGGATCATCACAGACCTATTCCTGAATCAACCTTGTTACTGGAAGGGACAGGGCAAGATGGACTGTTGGTCTGGTCCCCTAGGGCAATTCTTACATCTGCCAGAAGTCTCCTGCTGCTCACTGCCTGGGCTGACCTCAAACCTCACTCACATCTAAGTAGAGGATGCAAACAGCCCCAGAATGCTGTTTTGCTCACAATCGCCATACTCTGACACACAACAGGATTCGCATTGCAACGAAATTCCTCAAGTGCTGCACAGGAGATTAACCCCACACCAACCATGGGGTCAAAGCAGTAACTGAGCATGGATGGGCTGAACTTCCACTGTTTTCCAAATGTCCTGACACACAACTGTGCTAAAACCTACTACTGGAAGCCTCTTAAACCAGTCTTCTGTTCAAAAAACCATAAAAGCTATTAGCAGAAAGCTCACTGTTTCCAGCACAGGACTGGCAGGCTCAAATCTCAACTTCATTTTAACACAAAACCACACACCATTTTAATGACGACACATTAAAAGCTTTCCCAATTCCTCATCCCCAATGGCAAAGCCCATGGGGACACTTTCAGAAGAGAGATACAACTTCATATAGATATAAACCCTGCAGAAAATCCATCTCCAACCTCTGCAGAGGGTCAGAGTGCAGAAGCAGCTCTTCTTTCCCTTTGCATCAGCCTCCCTGGACAATCTCCTAATCTGGGGGAGCTAAGGCAGCCCCAGAGACCCCTTGCCAGTGGGAATGGCAATCCCAGTAACAGACTGAGGAGAAGGAGCCACCACAGCACACAGAGGGATGGTGGTGAGGCTTTCCCCCTTCCCATTGGGAAGAGGCAATCAAGAGGTACAAGGTCTTCTAAGGCAATTTCATGGTCCTTGGAAAGTCAAATTTCCTAACGTTCCCCATGGAGCAGCAAGCCACTCGCCTGTGGAGCTTCTCTTTAATCACTGATTAGTGGGAGCTAATTGCAAAGTCATGGCATGGCTGTCAGAAATGCTGCGTCTGATGTGAGCAGCAAAGCGAGGACTTCCATGCTGCTCACATACATTGTTCCCTATGAGCATTAAACGCTGGAGTTTGGCTGGCATGTGTGTATCAGGGTGCTGGCATGGAAATTTAGGAGGAAAACAATTCACATCACCATATACATATACACATGCCAATATATACACAGGACATCTTCAGAAGTGCCCTTATGGTACACTGTGTTAAGCCATAGACATAATCACAGAAACCTCTAGCTTTACCCAAACCTTCCTCCTATAGTGCGCCCTGAGCTATGCAGCAGACAGAGAGATGGGCTCGACAGGGAACAAAGTGCCCATGTCTCCCCCTGGAAAAAACAGGGGCCAGGAAAATAAATGGCACTTTTCCTTCAGCATGAAGATGAATGGAAAGGACAGAAAACAGGTGACATTAGGGCATGAAGATAGATGGAAAGGAGAGAAACAGGTAACATCAGGGGAGATGAACTGCTAAGCCATATTGGATGGGGGTCTGTTGTGGGTCTGGTTTCCCCATTATCCCCCTGGATGTGTTAAAGAAGGAAGCTGACCAGAGACATGGGTGACACCAAGCCACAAGAGCCTGCAGGCACACGGGGAGACGTGGCTGCAATTCAGAGAAGGGACTTGGCAAACCCAGCAACCAGTCTGGATGAAATAAGATGCAACCCAATAAAAATGCACAGTTGTGCGTTTCTGTAGGAACAAGAAACGGCACGAACTGAGGGCAGGGAACGGGCAGTACTTTTTTTTGCAGGAAAGCTGTGGGGATACAATGGGCCATATGCAGCCCGTGGTGGCATGTTATTTGAGGACGATGAGCTATATAGCCACAGGAACGCTGTCCGTATGGCAAGCAAGTCTCTGCTCTGCTCTCAAGTCCAGTTTTGGGCAACACAGCTCCAATAAAATATGGACTTTCTGGGAAAAAACCCAGCAGAGAGAAGCAAGAACAACCCAAAGTTTATAAAACTCCATCTGGGAAGAAACTGGATTTGTTCAGTCTGAATAAAATGCAGTGGAGGGGGGAAGACACAACAGTCATAGACACGAGAGGCTGCAGACATCTGTTCTGCACATTCCAAGACAGTGGGACAAAAGCAATTTGGTGAAGTAACAAGGGAAACAGGTTTAGATGTTTGCAAACCTTCCTCCAGAGAAGGATGACGCCTGAGAAAGGGATGGCCTGAGGAAGGGCAGCATCTCACCCAGGGAGACTCCATGCAGCAGCAACTAGCTGCCTTAATATGTGGAGTACACTTAATTGGTTACTGCTTGTGGACAACCTGGGCAATACCACCTTTGGGTTTTGCAGATTTGGCCGTACAGACTGATTGCATTGCACTAGAAAGTTTCTATCCACACAGGTCCTGGAGCTGCAGCTGCGGATTACAGGGAGCCAAGCTCCCCATGGTCTCCTCCCCAGCTCCATCAACAGAAACCTGAAGAAATGAAGGGTTAAACAGACCCCTCTGCACCGCTCGCTCCCAAAAAGGGTCTCCCTGGCCTGGCAGACTGCAGGATCTTGCCCCAGGCATGGAAAGCCTTGGGGACTTCATACTGATTGCAGTTTAGTCTTCAACATGCTCATGCTGACCCCTCTGAGCCTGCCTGTCTGTCTGCTGGTCCAACCAGGCAGCCATGCAGATAGCGAGAACCACAGGTAAGCAAACAGCCAGCAACGCAGCTGGAGATGAAACACTCCCTGGCTGTGCTACCTGATTAGAGGTTTGCTAGCGAGTGGAGCTGCTGAGAAGCAAAGCCTGGCTCTGCTCAGAAAACTCTCCTGTCACACCTACCGCCCACTGTCCTCATCCCAGAGCAACGCTATGGTGCAAATTCCAGCTAGGGAGAGGGCTGAGCCCTGAGCATCTATCACACACGGGAACCATGAGGGCTTTTCCATGCATTCATTTCACACACATCAAAGTCGTAAGTGCCAAGCCAAATGCAGTTCCACATTACAGAGATTTATATGTATCTAGATTTGTCTGTAATTAGAACAAAATCAGGTGTTGTGACTATTAAAAAGTATGACTATTTCCTTATTCTGATACATCACTGGTCTTTACACATCAATGAAAACTGCAATTGTTTAAATCAGCCTGTGATAGCTGGGAGCTCATTTTCAGTCATTTTGTCTGTTCACAGGAATACAGAGTCTGCGTTTGATCAGTTTTCATCTATTTATTCCTCTACAGTCTGACGTCTGCTCTTCATCTTTGACTGCAGCAACAGGGTTTCATTTCTGCCTTGTTTACCAACAGGATCACATGTATTTATTGGCAAGAGTCTCTCTGAAATGCAGGTGTAACGGGAAAAACACCTGAAATACACAGGATAAATACACTGCAAGCAAGTATCCTAAGCCAAAACTTCCCCAAATACTTGGTGGCTACCAAACACGGCAATGATAAATCACACGTGGCTTGCTAAATTTACACTAAGCTATATTTCACCCTAATAAAAAGGAAAGTGAAAAGAGCACCACTCGCAGCCAAAAGCCAGAGGCTATGGAAAAAAATCCAGCTTTTTTGAAAGCTGGCAGCTTGCAGGATTTTGGGGCAAAACCAGCTCAGCGGCACCCAACTGTAAGATGTCAGCTCAGAACCAGCCGCTGCTTAAAAGAAAACCTAACTTATACCCCTAAGCCTAAATTCCTAAGCTGGGAAGAAACACTGAAAGGCCCCGTCTGGTTACAGGCACTCTCGCCCAAAACCACCAACCGAGCCCCGTGCTGCCGGGAAAACAGCTTTTCCCCTCCTGCCTTTGGGTGCTGGCACGGCAGGGGGAGGCATCTGGTTTTTCACTCACCTTTCATCCCACTCCCTTCCTCCTGGAATGTGTTACGAGCGGAAGGCTGATCTTCTAAATGTTCACTCCCACCACTTCCCGAAGAGGCTACACTGCTTTGTGGAGACAGGGGGGCATGATCAGAAGGGATGCACTGGGGTCCTCTAGCTCGTAAGTCCTCATGAGACATCCATCCATGTCCTAGAGGTTGGTTTGGCACATTCATGGGTGGGGTAAGGGACACAGAGCGTTTCAAAGGGCTGTGGTGTGTCTGGCCTGAGAGAACTGAAAAATAAAAAAAAAATAAAAAAATATATAAAAATCAAAGAGGTTATTCCCCCCTCGCGGCCCGGGATGCAACAGAGTCCCCCAAAAAAATCACTGACACCATAAAACACGTGCTGGTTGGCCACGGTGCCTCAATGATGGCTTTGCAGAGCGACGGCTACATAAGACCTACCCTTAGCTCTCTGCTTTGCCTCCTGGGAAGCAAAGGGGATGGGAGTACCTGCAAGGAGATGGGGTTACATGAGCTATGTTGGGCTGCTCAAGGAAAGGTGGTGTGTGGGTTGTATTTCTAGGAAAAAATGAAAAATCAAACAGCTCTGGAGGTTTTCCCCATGCGGAGTCATGGACTGACAGCAAACCTGAGCTTGGCACTGTGCTGGCTGCTTGGCTGCTGCCTCTCACCAACCTTGGAGCCCAGGAGGTTGTCTCCCTTGCAGGGAAGGCACTGCTGCTATTGCAGGTGTAATGGGAATTTGCAAGCGAGGAACTTTGCACTGGGGCCATGAAACTCACCCTGCTAAAATCATCCGGACCTGTATCCTGCTGAGAAAACCATAAAAATCCCAAGGGTGGGAATGTCCTCACACAAACCCAGGGGACACTTCTCTGTCTCTCCTTTGGGACAGGACTTGGTTTATGCCCCAAAGCATGAGCATTTACACATCTGCCTAACATCACTGTGGAGGTACTCATCATCCACAGAAATGTCTAAGTCTTGTTGAAGCCTACACATTGATCTGAATTTTTCTATTTCCGGAAGAATAGCTGCAGTTACTTCTGAACTTCATAAAATTCAAGAAGACAACATCCAAAAAGCTAAATGGCTTCTTTGGTGGCATGTTAATGGTTTAACGTGGGGCGAAGGGGTGGTTGCTGAATACATAGCTAAACTACATAGCTCCCATGGAAGTGCGAGTCTTGTACTTAGCTATCATCTACAATGAGAGCATCCCAGCTGAGTCACCTATTAGGTGTGCTTCCCACCCCAGGCCTTGTAACCCTCCACAAAAGCAAACACCCAAGGCAATGGTGAAAATACATCCATGACAAAGAGGTCTCCACCTCTTTGAAGGTGAATCCCCCTCCCAAAATAAATAATCTTTGGAAAGCTTTGGATTTGTTTTTCCTTCCCAGTTGTATGAGGGTTTGTATTTCCTGGCTAAAATTTTGACACCACTAAGTTTAATTTGTTTTAACGAATAGATTTAACACCGCTAGGGAAACAGTGATGCACCAACTCAACTCCTGTGATTTGGAGTAACTTCTTGAAAAAGGCTTTACAATGAGTAGGTAATTACTTGCCTTTCAGTCAAGTACAGAAATATGTCCTAGGCATGCTAAAGTATTAAACACCCCCAGATTTACTGACACTTTGCTAGAAGTGTTGCAACTTAAAACAGATTTTTGAACACAATTTTTAATGAACAGTCTCTGCTTTTCACTGCTCCCCTTCCATACTGTCTCGTTCAGTTTTAGTCACCTCCTTAAAGACTTAGGTATCTTTTCTCCGGGTCCCTTGGTTAGCAGGGATAATACATGGTATTTAGAGGAAAAGAGGAATATGAAAAACTATCTTTGCTTCTATTAATAAAAAATATACTAAAAGATTTGCCTGTTGGCTAACAAAATTCAAATTCCATCATTCACAAAGCCACAAAACTGCTGGTTAAACCATAAATGCAGTTAACCGTATTTTAACACATGGATTTAGGATGCAAACCACTTGTTTAATGTTTTATTACAGTTACTTTTATTGAAATCAGTTAAACTTCATGGGGGCTGTTTCCTGATAACTGAAACCAAGAAGATATCTGGATTTAGCCACTAAATAGCCGAGCTGTGTCTCACTACCCACTAACTAAACTAACTACAAGTTCTGGATCTAGGGCTACAGAAAGATCCTTTCTGGTTTGCATCAAACCCAAGCCAACACTGCTGTTTTTAATGTGCGCCTGTGTACAGATGTGGGGTTCACACTGTGATGGCTAACAAAACTTCTGTACTGCTTAATAAGGACTCATTTCTATAGACA
Organism: Psittacus erithacus; assembly: GCA_009867235.2. Classification (NCBI taxonomy): domain Eukaryota; kingdom Metazoa; phylum Chordata; class Aves; order Psittaciformes; family Psittacidae; genus Psittacus; species Psittacus erithacus. The sequence continues at coordinate 76,270 of WYDI02025041.1, read as the reverse complement.
AGGGCAAATTCTGCAGAAAGACACTGATTTCTCAAAATTAGAGCTCTTAAGCTTCATTGCAGGGTAGATGAAATGAAAAGCAGATTTTCTGCTCTAGGGAAATCTGAGGGCAGAGGAATTAAAATGACCTTTCCGTCCATATGAAACCGAAGCAAAAACTTCTCAATTTTTCTTTCAAATCGATTTTCTTAACTCTGTACAAAACCTGGGGAAATGCATTGTCCTCACTGCTTTTCCTCCTAAAGCACCAAGCACTAACCCCTTTTTTTGCATTGGCAGGAATTCATCCAAACCACGCATGGCTCCTCCACATGTTATTCCCCAACATAAACAAGCCTTGGTGGAAACCCCCCAGCCAGGTGTACTGTGCTCTGTGCTGTGAAAATTAAGTGGGGTTTAATTCCCAGCTGAAGCCTGGGGGAAAACCTGCCATCAAAGCCATCTCTGCTGACCAGAAGCGCAATGAAAATGAGCAAGTAGAGGGTTTATAAAAGGAGGGGAGAGAAAAACCCAGAGCTGGTTTGCATTTATTAAGCAGCCGGTGCCACACACAGCTGATGGATGAGGCCAAAACCCTGTGGATTCCTGCAATGCCTAAACCGTTCCTAGTTCTGAAAGTGTTTTCTTCTACCAGCACGTAACACTAACATCATGCTATGCAGGGAAGCAAGGGGATGGCTTATGGTGAATAATTTCTTCCCTCCTCATTAAATAACTATAGAAACATCTTCCAGAAGTCTCCTAGCAGAAAAGGAGGTCAGTGAGGACCTGGGATTGTTTTCAGAGCAGTGTTTTGTTTCCTTAAGTTGTGATGCATCCTGATGGGGAAATAGATGGATTACAGAAGGTCTTGGCCAAGCTATTTCAGCAGTTGGCTTTGCAATTGTACCCCCAAAAGAGCACTAAAATGGGGCTTTGTAGATGTCATAACACCCACCCGGAAGAAAAAAACATATTTAGCATTAAAAAAAAGGGGGGAAAAAAAAGAAAGATAAATCAGCTGAAACGCAGCCCTATGGCTGAACACCACAGAGACACTGTACAGAGCCCCATCTGTGCCTGCTGCCCAGTGTGGTTGTACAGCTAAGGGGACAGAAGCCACCCTGAATTTGTTGGGAAAAACCCTGGTTTAGGAAGTAATTTTGCCCTTTGAATGAATGAGAGACACAGGGGACTGTATCCAGCGTACTTTTTGGATGGTCCAAGGTGAACCCAGGGCTGCCAACAGCTGAGCTGGGACAAGTCACTTGAAGTGGTGTTGCCTATTTTGGTAGAAAAGGGCTAATTTCAAGAAGGTTTTTGTTCGCTGAAGATCATGTGGAACAGCATCAGACATTTGTGTTGTGGTTTCTCAGGGTTTCAGGCCAATTTTTCAGCCTGAGAAGGGAAAAGCTACCCATCGCTATAATTAAGAGCTGAGGAATTGGGCTCTGCAGGCTGGCCTTCCTCCACATGGCATGTGATGGCAGGTGAGGTGCTCACTTTCCCTCTGCCCCAATGCACCCTTCATTAAATCTGGCTTAAAGTGAGGCACAAGTCCTTGACAAGACACATGTAGGGCTGGTGTGAGCGTTTCCAGCAAGAGCCAGATGCACTGCTGGATACAGAGGAGTGTTCAGACTGTCTCTGGACCCAGCATGCCCTCCACCTTTACACTGTACTCACCAGGTCCCTGAGACCCAGAGGACCTTTACAATCACCTCACAACCCTTTATGCCAGCGCACAGTCCATACAGCAGATTACAAATCAGAATACCATCCTTCCCATGGTGGGAGAAAGGAAAAATCACTGGAAGGTGCATGCTGAAACTCTTTTGGAGATGGGTTTTTTCAGTCTAAACCCAGCACTTCTTCTGCAAATCTGGTTATGGTGCATCATCAGGCATGCACAGTTTATTTTCTGGTCTGTAGACACCTGTATTAGCAGCCTGACCCCAACTTGCTATAGGAAGTGGGGATGTTTTTAATCTGCCAAGGCCACTTGGTCTCTTGCACAGCCCGGAGGCACCCCCATGGTGGGGAAATACTGAGCAATACTTCTGCAATCCCCCTAGCAAAGCAAGCACCAAGCTCAACTCGGTCCTCTCCTCCACCTCCTCCTTGCTATCCCGGTCACGAAGCATCCTCTCCTCCAGGAAGACTTCCCTGCGCTGGCAGACCAACACTCGTGGCTTTTCCAACGTTTCTGTGCCGAGGACCCTTGGAAACAGCGGCTGGAGGGTCACGCTGCCCGGCTGGCACCCAGCCTCCTTCCTGAGCACCTCATTCACCCGCTCCCCATGCCGCGGCAGGCAGCTCCAGCATGGCCAAAGCAGAACCTGATGGAACATTTTTCAGCTCAACATCCTCTAAACCCTTGGAGCCTTTTCTTCTGCCTTTTCTTTTTCCCCTTCCCTGAGTTTTGTGGCTGCGACTTTAACTACGTTGTTTGTATGACGCCGGATAAACCATGTCCTTGTTTCTAAATCAGGGGCTGATATAAGCAGCAGGGGGTGAAACGAAGGGTCCTAAATGCAAGCAGCCACTGGGTAGCTACATGCCTTGGGGAAAAAGAAACACGTAAGCAGAATGCTGCCTGGAGCAAACACTAGGAAGAAGCAGAGACTGCAGAAAAGCCTGGCAAGCAAACTTCTTTTAAGAAATGACGTTTATAAACACAGCTTCCTGTTCAAGAAACTGGAAAGGGAAACAATAACTCAGTTGTTGCTGCTTTCTCCAAGCAGTGCATGTGAGGCCCCATCCAGGCACAGAAAGGGAAGGGGATGTCTCTGCTGACCGCCACAGAGGGTTTCACAAGCCCTTGCACGGCACGAGCATGTGTGGATCCAATGTTTGGCCCTGGCAGGAACTGCTGTTATTGTTATTTACTCATTTGGTGTGCAGCAGGAGTGGGGCAGCATCTAAAGACACGCAAACACAGCCCTTGGTGGCTTCAGCAATCTGATGGGATGCATTGCTGGAAGGAAGCCCAGCTCATCTCACCAAGGAGCAGGAGCTAGGTTGCTGCCTTCTAGGTCCCTGTGTTGGGCTTCTCACCAGGCCAGAGCAAGACAGACCAGGTGTGAATCCCAACTGTGATTTAACTTGCAGACAACAGGATGCACAACATGGCGGCTGGGGGAGGTGGGAATCAGTGGAGGGGGTGTGGAGGATTAGAGGCACATTGCAAGAAGGTGCTGCCCTGAACCACGCTGCTCTCTGGGTAAACGCAGCTCCCTGATCTCCAAGGCAATAAATGTGGTTTCTCTCATGCGTTTATACACAAACCACAGAACAAACAGTGTTTGTCCCTGGGGAATCCCGGTCAGTCAGTAAAAACACTGCTGCACTGAACCCAGTCCCCGTCATTACCCCAGATTTCACTGGTTTTTTTTTCTATGGGCTCCCAGGGGAAATTCCTCCCCTGCTCACGGATCAAGCCAGATAAACAGTGCTGGGATGCACAAACTCTCCTTCCTACGGTCCTTTTCCAACATTAAGAGATGTCCAAGAGCATCTGCTCTGCTCAAGCAGTAGCCCATGCTCCCCACTGCCTCCACCAGCTGCTAGTAAGATCCCTGGTCTGAGCAGCATGTGTCTACTGAGACCACCAATAGCATCAATTCCTACCACAGGTTACACTTCAGATGGAGAAAACCCTCTATCAGTAATAACCATTTCAGGAGGCCAAAAGATGTACATCCTTTATGTGGCAATATGTAACCTGTGAGAAACTGTAAAAAAAGGGTCTTAAGCCAGTCGAGTGGAAGGGGTGAATGCAAAAATGTCTGTAAATGCCCCAAGAAACTGGGATGAAATAATCCCTAAAGAGTCATTAAAAATCCGAGGAGTGAGTGAAGGGAGACAGTGTACCTTTAGCAGTGGCAAAATACAGGAGGACAACATGCATCTTAAATGATGTACAGACATCACCCCACGATCACCAGGGAAATTCCATGCGGAAGGAAACAGGGTTTTGCTACAGCCCTGTAGCCTTTCCTGTCCTCACCAACTTATTTGGGATTTTCTCCTCCCTTGTCTCTTTTTACCCACTTGCTCTCATTCAAAAAAGCCATTTAGTCCTTCTCTCTTGTAGGCACAAAGCCTGGATTTCGCAAGACAAATTCCTTTGCATTTCAGCCTTACCATCTTCTGGCCTCCAGCTCTTGGTGACTTGCACACCCCGTCCTGAGCACCCTATGTCTGGGATGATGACGCCTTATTCCTTCTCCTCTATCTTCTTCTTCCAAGAGCATAACATCTTATCAGCTCCAGGACAGGAGAGGTGCCTTGTGGGTCTCTGAAGCCACTGAGGGGCAAATGCAGAATCCAGTTTCCCACATGAGAAGATGCAAAAGATACTTCCCAGCAGAGATATGTAAGGACTTCCCAGTATTGCCCCAGATACTGAGCTCTGCAACGCTCCTCAACAGTCCTCAGCAGCAACGGGTCAGCTGCGGCTGCTGTCATAAAACTTGCATTAATTCTCTCCCATTATTGCTCCAAATTAACTCAGCTCAGCTTTCCACCTCCTCTACATACCGACAACATATGCAACCTAAAAATCTGCCCTCATCATCCTCCAACACATTCCTGACTGCTCAGATATTGCCTTGCATTAGAGCTATGGCACAGATCTCTGTGCCAGCTAGCATGAGACTATATTGCTCAGCAAATGGGGGGCAGGGGGGGGAGACTATGGTTACAAGAAAACATTGAATGCAGAGGAACTAGCCTCGACTAAAATTGCATAACAAATGGGAACAGCAAACTTGAGGGGAAAATAAAATAATAATAAAAAAATTATCTTCAGGCTGCCAAACCCGAGCCATTGATTACACCACGCTTGATCCATTTGCATGCAGAGAGCTTTGCTTTGGAGCCGAGATGGAAACAGAGTCTTAATATAGCTGGAGAGAAAATATCCTTCTTGCACTCTCCTAACTGCACTTTGATAGGAAGCATCCACAGAGCAGATGGTGCCTATATATAATCACCAGACCTATTATCCCAGCCTCTTTTAGTAATTTGAAGGATGTGATAACCACAAGGAGAGCAGCAAATATTCCCCCTCCCTCCCTCCTTTCCTTCTGCTAAGAAAAATATATAATAAAAAAAAAAAAGAAAAAAAAAAAGGAAGAGGAGGAAGCTATAATTATGGTAACAACTAAAAGAATTCCCAAATGAAGTAAATAACTATTTTGTGCACTGCTCCTTTAAACCAGAAGTCAAAAGTTAATTAAATAGCAGCATGTTACTGAGTCAGGAGAACACAGCAAGTCCCTGTGCCATTGGGAAGGAGACTGGAGTTGCTTCGGGATGAATCCAAGCCCTAGCACTCCCTCCCCTTCTTAGTGCCCTCCTGCCCTTTTCTGCAGCTGCTGTTTGATGGCTGGGGGAAAGAGAGCTCATTTGTCTCCATTTCTTTACTTGCCAAAGCCCAGAGTTGCACAGTTTCAAAGGATGAGCAATAGGAATACAATTCTCTCGGGGGCTTCTCACCCCACAAGGATGCTCAGGAAAACATCACAAATCTGATTTTCCTGAGGCTGCGAGGAAGGCTGGGGAAAGGTGGTGTTGGGAAGCTGATGTGGAGGTGCAAAAAGGGTTTTAGGGGGGACTACATGCCTCTGCCAGCATGGATCCTTCCTCCCCTTCTGCAGCTGCCTGATGGGCATCCCAAAAGTGCCTTCTGGCAACTAGGAGCCCAGGGATGAGTTAGTGGGAGCAAACCCTAGCTCCAGGCAGCTAGAGGCATTACTCAGCAGGCACTTTATGGACACAAGTTAATAGTGGAGGAGCTGAGAAGCACCTCTGGGTACCTGGCTTCTACATGGTGCCCCTGGCTCCATGCTGATAGTGGCTCTGGCTGTGATGCAAACTGCAGATGGGGACTCAGAGGGAAACGGGAAAAGCAGAGCTTCCCTTGGGAGAGCAAAAAACTCCTATGCAATGAGTAACCACAGCTTACTGTCACCTGAGCCAGTATCAGACAGGCATCAAGGCAGCTGGTAAAATACACCCTGGTCTAGGAGGGTGCATTTATCAACAAAACCTCCCCGTCAACTGACAAGGGAGACTGCCGAGGGGTCTGAGAGAATTACTGGGGATGTCTGATTTTGCTCTGCAGCCCGGAGAACATCAATCAGCTACTGGTGGCTTCTGCCCTGCTTCCAGGTCATAAGCATGATTCATTGGTGACAGGAATCCCAAGGACCATAGGAGAATGCACAAAACCACTGTGGCTGCTTCTTAACACCCCTCACAAAGATACCCGGGGTGCTGTAAGGAAAGCGGAGGCCGTGTTGGAGCTGCAAGCTTCCAGCTCCCCCCACTTGACTTACAGGTCAAGGATGGTGTCCTACCCCCCACTGCCAATGGACATGCAATGTACTAACGGCCGTGCAAACCCAGGGCATGCTGTCCCTGCCCTGAGTGCTTACAGTCAGTGACTGCACTGGAATTTCACAAGTTGAGGGGATGGGAGCATCCCCAGGTGCTGCTGGAATAGAGGTTCCCGAATTATGTGGCCTCAGTCCAGCGAGGAAGCTGCGGAGCCATTGGTCTGTGAGTAAGGCGCATGAATTTAGGAGCATCTCCTCCCTGTAAGGAGAAGTGTGGGTACATGCAAAGATCAAACTTGCATACACTAGGTTTGGAGGAAGCAATGGTGCGACTCCAGAGGATTCATGTGCAGCATGCCCTCCTAGGGGAAAGCCATGTGCCACCCATTGGTACCCAGAGTTCTCCCTCCTCTTCATTGGCCATGCAGACCAACATTCCCTTCTGCCTTCACTGCATCTCTTACACTAACAGTGCCAGAGCTGTGGCAGACCAGATTATACAGATTATTTCAAGTGCTCAGAAGCATCATTTGGTGTTGCAAGGACTGGTTTAGGAGCACCCATGCCAGTCCGTACCTACCAGCAGGCAAAAGCAACTGATGACATCCATGCATGCCACCCATGCTATCACCCAGTGCAAGTCACTGAGCCAAGCCTCAAGGTTCCCTCCCTCTTTCCCTTTGGGACAGCAGCAGGACCCCTCTGTCTTTTGATGACATCTTTGCTCCTGAGCACCATGGCTGACAAAGGACCACAAGATCCAGCCTGCTGCTCATGTGAAAAGCCACCCACTGCAGCACACCCGTGGGAGATGCATTTGCTTCTCTGCCTACTCGTTCTGCTTGGCAGCAGGTATCCATCACTCGCTCAGCACCCTCCCTACAGCAGGATTGGCGCACAGCCCAAAAGCGCTGCCTGCTGTAGGCTGCACATATGCCCCCCGTCGTCACTCACTCCCACATGAGAGCAGAGTGGGCATGGCACAGAGGACCCCATCTCTGTCTCTGTGCTGTCTGATGCCTGGGGTAACATCAGCTCTGCTTTGCTAAACTCAACCCCCCAGAGCCATCTGCATCCCCTCTACCCTCCTTGGGAAGCAAGTTTGGGCAGTGTGAGAGCTGGGATGGTGGTAGGATGAACACGTAGCTGGCCCATCAACTAAAACCATCCTGGCCAGCAGATGAGCTCAGAGAGAGTGGCCACAGCTTGCTCTGTTTTGATTTTGGACACCTCCCTTCTAACCAGAGGGCAAGGGACACGGCAAATGGAGCACCTCAACAGCAGGAAGGGCCACTGGCTATAAAACACAATTCTCTAGTGACCACTCCAAAGCAGCAGCAGATTTTTCCCTAGCAATGCTGACACCACAACAGACCTCCACCACGAAACCAGTGTTTGATGGCTTCCAGGCTGAGGGCAGATGATCATTTATCTCCCTGCCTCCAGAGCTGTGGACCGTATATCCCAGGGACCAAGTGCTTTGAATTTATAGAGGGGATGGGAAATCTGTACCTGCTGCTCAGAGCTGGAACAGAAGATTATGGCTGGACCTGATGATCTTGAAGGTCCTTTCCAACCAAAACAATTCTATGGTTCTATATCGCCCTCACTCTCAGTCCCTTTTGCTGTTGTATTTGCGCATATTCTCCATGGATTTGAGAAAACCACTCCACTCACACATTATGTTTGTACAATGACTCTGATTCTGTTTTTAAGTTACAGAATTAGCAAGATATTGTAGCAATGGGACCCTGGCAAAGTGGGTGACACCTAGAAATGCTCTCTGATGCACAACACTAGAGGGCATGAGTAAGACAACAAATGCCCCCATCTATCACTGCTGAAAAGCTCAAGTGCAATGAAGGCCAACGAGCATTTGAGAAATGCTCCATAAGTAAAAGAGCATAAGTAAATAAGTAAAAGTCCATAAGTAAAAGAGAAAAAAAGCAAACATTAGAGGTGTCCCCACCTGGCAGGATGAGTCCAGAGTGTCAACTCTCAGTACACATCATGGTAAGCTGAGGAACAAGTTTGTGAAGGCAACTGCTGAGTACAAAGCTAATTCCCTGCCCCAGCAAGAACGGTACATCTGTTTGTTTCACTGTTGTAACCTTCTTTAGTCTTTTGCACACTGTGTAAGTCAAACATGGGCTGAGGTCACACAATCCCCTTCAGGTATCATTGCAAATTTACAGAGGAGAGCACAGTACTTGCGAGCTGCCCATCAATCCAACACAAATCAGGGTGGTCCTGAGGGTTAAAACATGCAGGTACCCGTTACCAAGCTCAGTCTGGATACTGGGTATGACAATAGGGTTGTCTCCGGTGGTAGGCAGTAAGCTGTTGCACAACAGTAGGTGAGGAAGAGTCAGGAAACTCACACTGCATTCATGACAAGTGGTGTCATTTCTTGGTGTCATTTCTTCCCCCGCAATTCATTGATGACCTAGGGAAGAGCTTCACTACCTTGTTCATCTACTCTCTCACTAGGGAGACCATAACTGGGGCAAATGCAGGCAAAATCCAGCAAGTCACATCATGCACACACATACCAACATACAGTTTTACTATCTGCAGACCTGCCTGTAGGGCAGTAGCTGGGACTGAGTCTCTTCGGAGAAAGGGGAACACTTCTCAGGATGGCAGGGTCTCCGTAAGCTGACTCTGGGCTTGCTCCAGCGCCAGCAGCCTTTGGTGGGATCTACACACAAGAGTCCCTCCTTCTGCAGGGTGCCCTGCTGCCACCAGTATCTCAACATTTCTTGTGGTAAGGGAAGTCTGATCACCCGTACAACTTGCTAATGCCACCTGTGCATGACTGAAACATAAGCATTTTGTGAGAGCTGGCAGGTGCCTGGACGCGTGCGCATGGAAGGAAGTATGCTGATTTATCCCTTCTCTTCAGCTCTAGGACAGAATAAGAGATTTGTCTTTTTCATGACAAGGAGATTATATAGGTACTTCTTCTGCATTGCGCTGCTCGCTTTGCTCTCTTTCCTCATAGACAAACAGACAAACATCATAAGTCTTCTGGCAGAAATTAGCACAGGAAGGGTGCAGCAGGCTTGAGCACCCAGCGTCTTTCTCATTTGTGCAGAAGCAGAAGGTTGCTGCAGACTGGCAAATAGCTTTGCTCGTCTGAGGACCTCTCTGTTCACTCACAGGGGAACTCAGGCAGCACAGCAACACTGAGATACCAAAGACTTTGCAACATCTCTCCTGTGTGAACACGGGCCCAATGCCTGGGACTTCTGCTCTGCAGGACATTCCATAGCAAGGTCTCTGACCGTATCTATCCATCACTGACCTGTGATGCACCACCCCATGTCCCCTGGTACCATGCAAACCACACCTCCAGACACTGATGCCACTCCAAGCAACTATGGCACACACACCAGGGACACACTGGGCGCTCACCCAAACAGGACTGCCACCATTACCAGTCCAGGGACCTCTTCCTCTTTTTGGAAGGACAGACAGGAGATAGACTCCTAGACATACAAAGCTCCAGTAAGACTAAGAACTGCCTGCCTTCTCCAGGGCCATCCCCCACTGGGCAACCCAGCGTGCCATTGCTTTATGGCAGCACTACAGCCCATGAAACATCTGGGCAGAGCTCCTGTCCCACAGGCAGGGTGACAACTGGACCACTCACCTCGGCTAAAGGGCTGCCTGTGCTTGGCACTGAGCTGCCTCTTCTGGACATCTACTGGAGTAAGGAGGTCCTCACACCTCTGCCAGAAGGAGCCTGCAATATCTGGCTCTTAGTTCAAGTGTTTGGAACAAGATGCTCCTCCAGTAAAACTAAGACCTCCTGCCCCTGTGCAGAGACTTGCCCCTGGGAACCTGCTCTCAATGACAAGTTTAAGTGCCCTGCCACTAAACCAGGTGAGAGCACAGGAAAATCTCATCATATATTTGACAAAAAGAAGCAACACTGTTAATCCCCAGGTTATATACTGGGAGTAGAGGACCAAGACACTCGTCCAGCAGATGTACGTCAGAGCCAAGAACCAAATCTTTAGCTGTGATTCAACAGGCTCACTATTGCCAACTGGCATTGCTATCACTATCACCAAACCTTGTGCTTTTCTTTCTCTTTTCTTGCTTGCACACCTTGTGGTCCAAATGAGACCAGTGTACCTGCACTCCATCTTCTCTGCACTGGACAAGTGCATTTAGCAGCAGACCTTCCTTCTCCTCTGCACATATTCCCTTACTGAGAAGGCAGAAAACACAGGGTTAAGCTACGTTGAACTTCCACTTGACCACCAAAGCCCAGCATCGCATGTCATCAGATGGTACTCAGGTGGAACCAATTACACAGGGGAAAGGAAGAAGCTGGAGCCCCCACGCAAGAAGCTGCTGGTCTGCAGCTTTAAAGGTAGCTGCTTTTCCCTGTCCTTTCAGAATTTGCAGGCCCCATGTCACCGCAAAGGCATTGTGCAACCGGCCGTTTTGCAACCACCGCCTGACTTGGCTGCAGAGCCGGGCTCTGGGCTTCACCCTGTCCCACAATGCCTGCTGCCCACCTGAACTCCCAATCCCACACCGAGGCTCCCTTGCTCCCAGCACACTAAAGCTTCCTTTAAGGTTGTGGCTCAAGACGAGAAAGCAGTTATGGCGATGCAATGGATGGGAGGGAGCACACAAACTTCCATCTCTTTGGCGAGTCCATACCCTCAGATTGCTCCAGACCCAAACCCATCACTTATGGCACTGGTCCCACTCCTAGATCACCATTACTGTGGTAAACCCCTCAGAGCACTCCCAACTTGTCCTGCAAAGGCTGGAGGACTCAAGCAACATCTTCTCAAGCCTGGCTAACACCAGCCAGCATCGCTGAGAGAGAGCTGGAGATGAACGAAGCCTGAACCTGAGTCTAGGTCGAGTCAAAGACAAGGACAGCACAAAGCAAATTAACATGTGAGCTTCAGCCATTCATATTTAAACCCTGCGCTGTAATAGTGTTACACCTAATTATGCCACGATGCCAAAAGAAAATACCTTGGGCAAGATCACCACGTTATTCCTCCAGGAAAGAACTTTGCCTCATTTCAGCATCAGGAACAGGCAATGCCTTTGTGAGGACAGGTTCAGGGAAGGCTGTGCCCTGGATTAAGCCCCTGCCCAGATAAGACCTCCAAGTAAGAAGGAGAATTCAAAAAAACCAGCGAAACCTAAACAAACAGTAACAGTTTAAGGGCTTTGCTTTGGAATAAAAGATTAATAGATGTATTGATCTACTCAAGAGGCTGGGACAAAGGCTGACAGCCGTGTTTATTTTTTAGCATCTGTGGACTTACTGTGCTTGTGTCCAAGCAAATATTGCAGTAAGGAAGCTTATGAGCTAACACATGAAGCGCGGTTGGATCATCTCTAGTTCAACCCGCAGGTTGTCTGAACATGCTACCACCAAAGTACATAGCAGGAGTTAAAACAGCTTAACATTTAGGACTAGACTGGACTGAAGATGTGTTCAGATAGCTCTGCAAAGCTACTTAGCTACAGAAATACATGCTGACACTGCTCAGGGAAAAGGCTCCCTGAATACAGACTCTGTAAACCTTGCATCTCATAGACAATGTGAATGAGTTGCCCTGACACCATGAAAAGCATCTACTGCTGGATGCTAGGAAGGACCAGACTGTGCAAGGGCTGCCATGCTGGGACTTACGGCAAGGGATGCTGCAGCAAAACAAGCATTAGAGATGTGGAGAGGTGCAGTATTCCAGCAAAAGACCAGGGTAAAGGGTAGGGCTGCTGCCAGACCCACAACTGCTCCCATCCCAGCACTGTGCTGCTGCACACACCTTGTTCTGGTGAGGGGAATTCAGGAAAAAACTCAGCAGTGCAGCAGCTCAGGCACTGCTGAGTAATTTGGCTCTTGCCTGGGTTTCGGCACCTTGTGCTAATGGTTGGGGTTCCCGCTGGACAAGAAGAGGGTCTGAGAGCAAAAAGGCTGAAAGAAACACAAAGAGGTTTTTGGAAAGTGTTCTTCAAGACATAACACATCTTGCGGAGCTCCAGCCACTGTCAATGATTAACCTGCTGCACTCATCAGACCTCCCCGCTTCCAGATCTCAGTGTGAGGAACTAGATCCCTACTGAAGCCAGGATCTCTTCCACTGCCTCCATGGTGTGCAAAGCCTCTGAACTGACAGGCATGCAAAAATCAGAAGGAAGAACCCCCCCCAAATAATCCCTAGTGAGGCTTAACAGACCAATTGCAAATACATTCACTGTTCTTCTCACCCTGCCTCCTTGTTCAGCCTTTTCCATGCAGCTTGGTCGCCTCTGAAACAGCTTTCCTCTGCAGTGCAGGGACCCAGCTCTTGGAAAAGCTGAACATCCCCATGGCAGCAGGAACTGGGGCTTCACAGACAGGGGATGGGTTCTTCTCACCCTGCCTCCTTGTTCAGCCTTTCCCATGCAGCTTGGTCACTCTGAAATAGCTTTCCTCTGCAGTGCAGGGACCCAGCTCTTGGAAAAGCTGAACATCCCCACGGCAGCAGGAACTGGGGCTTCACAGACAGAGGCTGGGATGGGCATGATATTCAGAGTCACTGGAGAGGCTGAAACCCTTCTGCTAAATCCCTATTTGGCAAAGCAGGCAGCACTGCCTGCAAGGATGGGCACTGGAGAGGCAGAGACCAGGGTGCTACAGCAACAGACCCAGAGCAGTGTTTCTTATCACTGTCGATTTGAAACACCACCTAAAAAAAAGTGCTTATTACAAGAAAGGGAAAACCCCAGAAGCCTTAGGTGACCATTTTAAAGCTTTCAGCTATTTAATTGTGGCTTTCTGCATGCTGACAGAAAAGCCAGCGCCCTCACTGCAAGAAGCCTCACCCTCCTGAAGCAATCTCTCTGCAATCCTTGAATCTAGGCAGATGCCAAGCATCTTAGAGGGAGACCTTCTGAATGCCCCAAAGTGAAGGAGGATATCCAGCCTTGTAGGTGGAATAGTGACAGCAACCCAAGGCGACAAGGTGGCGGGCGTGACAGCCCTCCACAGAGACAGTGGGTGGGCAGAGGAGCTCCTGAGCGCTGCTGAGAAGATGATTTGTCCTCCTCTCCCAAGGATAGCTTGGAGGCATCAATGGCTGCTTTAAAAGACAGTTATAACTGCACTACACCTTCACATAAACCCAGTGATCTCCAGCCACAGTGCTCTTCAGCATCTTTGAGTGCCAAAGCCTTGGGCTGGGCTCTGCACCCTCCATCTCTCACAAAAGCCTGGCATTTCTTCCACATGGGAAGAGCTACCCAACATCTCCGAGAAAACTCTGAGGACTCTGTATCTAAACCCACTGATCACCACGAGCCTCACACCTCCACGGGCTGCAGATACAAAGGAACATTTTCAGATGTGCCCTGAAGATCACAGATTCCAGCCCTACTTCCAAAACGATGCCTGCATTTCAGGGCACCAACCCCATTTCCTCCCAGTAAATCCTCAGGTCACTTTAGGACTCGAGTCCACCAGCTCACTTTTGGACATGAAGCATCATATACCTGCTTGCTTTAGGAACTCTTGAAACATGAACCGCAAATCTTCATGGAGCTAAAAGAAATAAAAGGGGCTCCCTTCGATAACACACATTTTTTGCTCTCACAGCTTGGCTGGTTTTCCCTCCTCTCCAGCTGCCAGGTCTTCAAAACCCCACAGGACTAGAGAAAAAAAAAAAAAAGGCAGGCAGGAAATAAAAAGTAGGGGAGAGAAAAATAAGAAGGAGTTTTCTGTGACCCAGATGAACCTAGCCCCTCTGCTAACCACGTCAAAACAGTGTTTTCTAGTGGGATGGGGGGAACTTGCTGCAAAGAATGGCCCTGGGTGACCATCCCCAGAGCTTCCCACAGGTACTTACTGGTGCTTGTGCTAGTGCCGATGGTGTTGATGGTTGTGGGGACGGAGGAGGAGGAGTAGAGGGGCAGATGGCCGTTCTCGCACGCCAGGTTTTTGTCCTGCCAGCTGGAAGCGCTGACGCTTATGCCCGAGTCTCGAGAGTTTTGCCATCCATTGAGTTTGTCGTCGGAGTTTTGTCTTTGGTGATAGTAGTGCGTCTGCCCGTAGTCCACCGAATCCGACCGACCTCTGTTCTGGCTGCCGAAGCCGCCCGATGTGCGGTCCTCCAGGTGGTTGAGCCACATGGCCAGGGCACTCCTGTCCTCTAAGGAGGTGGCAGGGTGTATCAAGGCGTAGGACAGCAGCTGCCGGCTCTCCTCGATGTGTTGGTTGTGTTCAATCGAGTGGGCCAGGATTTTAGGCAAGAGTTTCATGTATTCGACTTTTGCCTCGATGTTGCCAGGCTTCAGTAAAGGCAGGTGGGTTAACAATAGAGAAATCACTTTATCCTTGGATTCCTGTTGCCATTGGTTAATGATTCCTGTTGAATGAATAGAAAGGCAAAAAAAAAAAAAAGAAGGGAACTGAGAAATCAGCAAATAGAGCTAATACAAGAAATAAACAGACCCTGGCAGGGTAAATATGACACACCAAAGGGATGCCTGCATGTGTGATGCCACTGCGTGAGCATCTCCCAGGCAGGAGGTCACTGCCTTCTGAAAACCAAGGTGTGCTGAACAGGGCACGGAGGATTATCAGATGCTCCTGAAAATCACTAAAAAAGATTAATTACACCCATTTCTATGGCCACATAGCTTCACTGCTGCTGTCTTAATGTTAACCAAAGTCATGATTCGGCCCCAACTATCTGTATTATTGCAGATTACACAACATACTACACAAAAGCACTTCGTGGATAAACCTAACCTTCTAAAAGCACTGGCTGGGAAACAGAAAAGGTTCAAATGAGCTAAGACAGATAAGAGCACAGAGGGCGAAGGGAAGAAGCATCCCAGCAGGAGGGCAATAACCAAACCAGGGTGTTGGTCCATCTGCCAGCCTGGTGTGATAAGCTACCCCAAAGGTATTGAGAAAAGGGCTCAGCTAAAGCAGCCGCAGAGCTATTGTTCCTTTGTTAGCTCACAGCAGATAGGAGAGGTTTTAGAAGACCAGAAAAAAAGCAAACATGGGGTTTAACTTTACAAAACACACAAAAGAAAAAGTCAGGTCACTTAACTCAAACTCCTGGAAAACTGATGGAACAAATAATGAAACAACCTATTTGTAAGCACTTAGAAGATAACAAGATGATAAGTGACTGTCCACACCGATTTGTCAAGAACAATTTAATTTCCTTCTGCAACAGAGTAACTGGCCTGTGAATAGCTGGAGAAGCAGTCAGCACCATATATCTTGATATTCATTAGGTGCTGCCGCACATGGCTTCCTCAGCAGCACACCAGAGAAGCACACTCAGGCAAAACTACTCTAATGTGGGCACACAACTCATCAGAAAACCATATGGAGAGAGTCATTACTGGTGATTCACTGTCAGACTGGGAGGATGTGCTGAGCACGGAGACTTGTCCTGGCCGTGACACTACCCAGGATGTCACTGGTGATATGGATGATGTGATAAATGTATTCAACATGCAGGTATCATGCTAGGAGAAATGAAAACACTACAGGAAGCTGGATTAGAAGTCAAACAATCTTGAGACAAGGAGAAGTCAGAAAAAACAGCTACATTAAGTAAGTGGAAAGATCTGCATGCACGTGGGAACAAATCGCTGTGCAGTACCAGGTGGGGAAGAGGCTGGGGTCAGGAAGCGTCAAGCTGAGTATCAGTCAAAATGCCATGCTGCACATAAAAACCGCAGCGGCCAGCCTGTCATCTGTCTGAGAAGTGAAGAACAGCATAGGCAAGCTGCTCTCCACATCTCCTGGGGATTGCAGTAATAGGTTTGAATTTGAGCAAAGGTGAATGAGGTTGGACATGAAGTAACTACCTCCTACAGGTAGGACTAGTGATGCACAGGGAGAGACTGCCTTACAGACACTGTGAAATCTCCATCACTGGATGTTTTTCTGAACAGATTATACAAACACCAACCAAGGATAGCTCAGGATGTACCCACACCACCTGACTGATGCTTCCCAGCCCCAGATCAGCTTCTCCTCCAGTGTTTACCAAACTCCACTATGAAGCCTTCAAACTCTCTGTCCCCGTAGCAGCCTGTGCCTAAGACTGCCGCAGCTACACCATCTGGTGAACAAAGACTTCTTTTTGTTTGCTTTAAACCTACTGCCCAAAACTTCACCAAGTGGGATGCTCTGATTTCTCATGTGATTAAAAAAACCACTCAAACTTTACGTTCTCCCTCCCCATCTGCTGTCTCCTATCCATACTGTAGATGAAACTGCTCTAAAATATTGACTATCCCTATATTTTTCCTAACCAAACCCACTCCAGTAAAATGAAGCTGTGGATGTCCATCTGCAGGATCACCCATTAAGTTTACTCTTGAGAACACCCACGCTGCTGTCCAGCAGCTAATCCAACCAACCCTCCCATCACCCTGCGACCCAGAAGAGGGCCATTACTGTAGGGCCTTTTCCCAATTAGGACCGAGCCATGCACGTCAGTTCCCTGACACAACTGCGGTGATGAGCAACACCCACACCCCCAGCTTTGCCTTCCTAGTTTCAAGGCATGCAACCGTTTAAAGAGGAAGCCACTAGATGGCTTGCTGGAAACGCCGACGGCTCTCGCTGGAACTTTCTGCAGTGGTATTTACTTATACACAGACCCACCCCTCCTGCTGAGATGCTTCCTGACACAGCTGATGGTGTGCCCGAGCCATCTCGTGCCACTGTGCTGAGAGGTGCAAGGGCCATGGTGTGGCACAGCTTTGGTGGAGAAGCGGAAGTGAGTTTTGGTCTCTGGGCGTGCTCCTGTGCCCGTGGGGATGCTGTGAGGTCGTTTTGGAGCCAAAAAAAAAGAGACTTGGAAAAGCAATGCTCAACCTAAGTGAAGCACGTGTGAGTGTAGTGGGACTCGAGGCACAACAGAGCATCTCCATATTTTCCATATGTACATATAACTGCTACAGGCAAAGCTTCCTGTCGTGCTCAATCTGATTTCTTTGTCCTTCTCTCTCCCCCCTTCTCACCCAGCTGCCCAGAGCGTTGAAAACCTGTCTTATTTTCTCCTCTCCTCCTTCAGAGGGATGTCACCCACTCCCTTACCATCCTCACATTGGGGAGATTCAGCAGCATTTGCAGGCTAGCACGGCCAAACCCCAGCCCGGCATGGTCTCTGGGGAGAGGCTGTGGGATTTTGCAGCAGCTTGGATAAACTGAGAAATCAAAAGATCATTAAAAAAATGCACTCTGAAAGAAGTTGGTGCCATTTGTACATAGGAACTAGGTAGCAAAATACATGCATTAAAAGTAGAGCCTGGTACAAACTGGGTGCAGGGATGGAGGAGGAGGATGGGGGAGATAGGGGGCCATGGCTGGACTCCTCTTCCTTACATGGGGGAGAGCTGACTATGAAGGTCAGCACTGGAGAAACACAGGATAGTGCCAGAGCCACTTCTTGGGAAACTTACCTCAGACCTCCAAGAGATCTGGGGGGTTGAAATCACAACCCCAAAAGATGGAACACAGATCTGGAAGCCTGTGCCTCGCAAGGGGAAGGGTGCCCTTCCCTGCCACAGCCTCAGCAGCAGCCGTTCTCCATCTCAGCCAGCAGCAAGATGTGTGCAATTAAACAAAAACAGAAAATAATTAGATCCGAAAGAGGTTTGGCTCTCTCTGAGATAGGGTGGAAGGTCAGGTTTAATCCTATATGCCAGCAAATAGAGAGAGCTGGAGAGGGCGGCACAGGAGGAAGAAAGCTGAAGCTGCGTGTGGGCAGGGGGAGGGGGGCTGGTGACCCTCTCAAAGGCCCTCTCCTGGATCACAGGAACCCCCCTTCAGCTCCCTACCTGCTGCCATGCACTCCCAGACATCCGGAGTATCTCGCCCTTTTTTGCCAGAACAAGCTCCCCTGGGGTCAGCTGCGGTTAGGATGTGTCCCAGTTCTGGGCTTGCATGTCCCAGGGTCCCGGCACGCTACCTGCATTGGTTTACAGGGTCACAGACACTAGTCACATTACAGACTCATTAGATCTCCTGGGTGCTGTTTCAAGGATGCCTGATGCTTTCCATCACAAGACTTTCGCTGCTCTAAGGGCAAGCAAGACTATTGATATCTGTACTGACTATTGAGATCTGAGCATAGAGAAAGCCCCAGAGTCAGAAACTTCATCATGCTGGTTTTGAACTCCCCAAAATCCTTGTCCTGCCTGTTGCTGCCACTGCATCAACATCTCCTTTTGGAGATGAGCTGAAATAACAACTACCATGAGCATCCTAAGGATCCAGCTTCCATCCTAGCCCTATGACCCCTTGCAATAGGAAAGGATGGGAGCTGCCAGTGCCCATTTTCAGTAGGGGACTCTTTCTCTTGGGTAAGAGGATTAATGAAGGTGGGATGTGAAACTACCTTCTAATGTAGGATTACTTAACCAATACCATTTTGCTGCTATACAGCACAGCTAATGCATGTGCAGAGTGCCTGTGTATAAATACAGCAACAAATATAGCCGGGTCCTGCTTCCAAGGCTGAAACCTGTGCTGTGCTATGAATAGGTCCAATATTATCCCTAAACATGGGGCTTTCTGGTTTGAGAAAGAGGCAGTATTTGTCAATTTAAGAAGTGCTTATTGGATTTCTCTCTCACAAATCTCCTTAATCACTTCTGGATCCCTGTAAACTAATAACTGCCTCCATGTCCACTAGTGACAGATCCACCTCTAGTGCTGCACTGCATAAAGGAACTTTTTCCCTTTATTTTGAACCTGCCTCCTGATATTTGACTGGATTATTTTAACTGCCAGCAAGGCACACGGAGCTCCCAAAGCTGTTAATGATGTACTGGGAACAGTCGTAGTTTTCCAAAGGTAAAGCCAGCCTGCATGGAAAAAGGCAGGGATATACACAGTCCCTGTGGATGCCTGCAAAAACCAATGCAGGCAGCACACCGGTGCCTGCACTTAGGGACCTCAAAGTACCTGACTGCCTAATTTTTCCTTCTATTTTTGATTTTTGCAAAATTGATCTCTGGCCCTCACCTCGAAAACACCAGCCCTGATGGGAGGGACGGCTGAGAGGAGCTGTCAGCACAGGCATACGAAAGCCTGTATCTCACCAGATGAGATGTCTCCAAGGAACAAAGACAATACAAGATCCCCCTCAAATGCTTAAAAAGATCCTAAAAAAACAACCAACCCCAAACAAGATAAACCTTTTCATTCTGAAAGCAGGAATTGGGTTATCCTCCTGTTGTCATGTATGATTTACCACATTTCAGAAGTGAAGCAGACAAATATGTTGACTGGGGTTTTGATGAAGCTGGTGAGATGAATGATGTGTAGTTTATAAACCAGACAGCAGCTTATCATGAGTAACAAGGACAACAATTAAAGACTGGGAGTGTTTTAAAAATCACCCAGTGATTTTCTGAGAGACACAGTATGTTCAAATAGCAGGCCTGATACAGTTCCGCAATTGCAAGTCAACGTATTTAAGGGCTCCAGTTGTCAGTAAATTGCTCTTAAATTACTATTTTATTATGCCCTTGTTTCAGTTTAACAACATCTTCCATAAAAAGTTAGCAAAAGCCATTCAGATAATTTGTCCAAGCAAGAAATGACTAAGAGTTAGATGTGCACATCTGATGGGCACCCATCAAACAGAGCACCTTCACAGCAGGGCTGAACGGACCGGCACTCTCAGATGTACCTGGGGAGAAAAATTAGCAGTTTGTACCAAAAATTTAGGCTGGGATGCCTGATGTTTAAAGTGACACACTGCAGCATTAGGGATTGGAGGGAGGAACTAGGTACTCCTGGATGGTAACCAGGCCCTCCTAGGAATGAAGTTTCATGCCTTGGATTGCCAACAGCAAAGCAGAAATCCAGTATGTGCTTAGGCAGCTTGCAACTGCTTCAAGCAAGCCTGAAATCGGTAGCCCTGGTGCAAGCAATGGCTATTTCTGGGTTTGCAGGAAGGTTTTGCAGGAGGCTTTCCTCAGCAGCTCCCAGAAGAGGTTCCCATTGTTTGCCACTTCCTCAACTACCAATGCAGCACCAGCTCTGAGCGATGGGTGGAGCTATGTGAAGGTACCCACTTTTTCATCAGGGGGAGGAAAATCAGTGCCCAGACTTCTCTTGCTGCACAAAGCCCAAGCAACACATCACTACCCACTAGCTCCTCCATATGTGCATGCAAGATGCTGCACTTCCATCAAAATCAGCAAAATCTGCAGTAACTGAGGTCATTGCCAGGGTCAGCCCTGGTATCTAACACCTATTACAGCTGCATGGGTGCCTTCAGCAGGGCAAAAAGGGTCAGGAAACTTGAGCCTGCATATGAACACAGCCCAGCAACCTCTGTTTGGCCAAAATGTCACCTCCCAGCAAATGCCCAGGAAGAGACAAACCTCAACCATTCATCTACCGGCTATTTGTTCCAGTGTCTCCCAAACACTTCAGTTTGCCTTCATTTCCAGTTGAATTTATCTGGTTTAAGCTTGAATTTATCTGGCTTCAACTTCCAGATAACTTCCAGTCTGAATTAAAGAGTTCCTTGATGTCCTGCTTTTTCTCACATCACGTACTCAGGACTCAGCATTCAAGTCACCTTCCACTCATGTTTCTGGTAAGCTCAACTAAAGCTAAATATCCTGTCTTTAACAGGTTCTGGCTCTACGCTCACTAATCTTGATCCAATTGCAACGCTTCTGCTGGCTCTATGACTCCCCATACCTTTGCAAATCAGGTCTTATTTGGCTTGGTGAAAAGCATGAGTGGGGTGGAAAGACCATACCCCATCTTACACAGGATGGTTTGCAGCAAAGTTAAAGCAGAGGAGTGAAAAACGAGACTTCAACTTGAAGTTGACCTGTTATCCAAAAAGGGCAGGGTGCTGCCAGTCCCAGCCTCCTGCAACTGGATTTACCAATCTGTGAGATGGTCCAACTCCACACCATTATCACACGAGTCTTCTCTCTTACACTGCTGCGGATGCAAACCTCTGTCCTGGGCTCCTGCTTGAAGCAGCTTGACTGAAGGTGAGCTACAGCTTGTTTCCAGATGAAGGGATTTAAATTGTTATTTGCAGTAATTACCACCTGCACGCCAGCCCATTCACAATACTTTGGGCAAATTTACATCATTCTCTTCCTCAGCCTCACTTGAAAGACCAACATTAAAGAAAACGAAGTGAGAACCCTGTTGGAAACCCTCTCTGTACCTCATCCAGAGCACATCAATACCCTCCCTGTTAAACCTGGCAGCCTTCTCCCTAAATGAGAGGTCAAATAGTAAGAATTTCAGCATGTGCCTTTTCATAATTGCAACTAATGCTAATTAAAAGAAAAAATCTCAACAACAAAGGTTATTGCCAGTTCTACAAGACAAGAGATGCAAGCTGACACTAAAATGCTGCTGAATCTGAATCCTGTTCCTTGTCTCACCAAAATCAATGCAAATCTGTGGCTAACACAGGCAGGAAGATAGCAGTGATGTTCCTAAGCACATCAGCAGCCAAGAGGCTGCAACACAGTGGGTAAACCCTGCCAATCTCCCCCTGCTACATTCAAACAGGTCTGAATTTATGTCTGCGCTAGAGCTGACCTCAGTGCAGAGCAGGAGGACCTAATCCTATATACATCTGAAGGCAACGGGAGCCATGCCAGACAGCATCGTGCCTGCCAGATTTGGCACCCATGGCTTCCTGGCACCTCCTGTGTCTCAGTGCTGCAGTGGCCAGGAGAGGACAGCTCTGCATCCCAAGGACTGCTTCTTCCCAGGTCCCCAAAACCACTCGCCCCAGCAGATAACATGGGATTTGACAGAGGAAAAGCCAAGAAAAACTTGAAGCTGGCTTTTTGCTTTTGCTGCTTCCCACACAGCATGATCTGGGGAGAAATTTAGTGACTAGTGGGAAAGCTCTTTTCCTCTAACAAGCCTTGTCTACAAGAGCTGGGAACAGCCAGAAGGTCTGCAATCAAGCCCTGGACACGAGGGGGGCTTGGGGACTGCTATTTATGGCAATCGAGGTTCTGCACTTTCCCTCCTGGAGCACCCACCCCAACATCTATGAACCTCTAGGTCCAAGGTGGCTGCATGGCTCAGTGCTACCCCAGCATCTTTGTTCTATCATGAGATATAAAAAGGCAAACACTGAATTCCCCCTTTCCCTATCCTGTTGGCTTCTAAGCAGACTCAAGCGCAGATGACCTCTTCAAAGGACAGAAGGACCTTTTGTTCATCAGCACCCATAAGGAGAGACAGACAGACGGCAATCTGTGCCTTGTATCATGCAAGGCACATGCATGATCTCCCGTCTCCAGCACCCATGACCCACACCTTGCACCCTGGCCCCGCGACAGTGCGCAGGAGCACCAGCACCCGATGGAAAATTTGCCAGTGTTGCGATGCAACCCATCAGTTCACATGGTGCTGGCTCTCCTCCGTGTTTCCAGCAGCTACATCACATTCTAAGAGGCTAAAAATACATTAAGTACTTTCCTAATGTTTCTTTTCCACTCCAGCGGCTGCTGCAGAGAAGCTCTGAGCAGGAGGGGAGGTGAACAGACCAGTGTGGATGCAGGAAAGAGACGCCATAAAAATGAAGCAACAGGCCCAGCATTTCCCACAGAAGGAGGTGGTCAGGGAAGTCCCTGTTGCAGACAATACCAGTTCCTTGGAAAAGCAAAGGTGAGAGCCATACAGCCATCAAAAGCAAAGTGTTTCTGATTACACTGCAGGATTCAGCACTGTCAGGAGCACAGAGGATTTCACAAATGAGCATCTTCTTCATCTTTAATGACCGAGATTAAGAAGCTCCATGTAAATTAACTACACACTATCCCTTTGGCTCGCTAAATTTAACAGTGTGAATTTAATCTCTGAAAGTAATTCTGGCCCAAAGATGCAACCTTCTTACAACTACCTCCAGCATCCCTGCATGCAATGGACAAGTTCTTCAATACCTATTGCCAAGGCAGCCAGGACAGGTTTTCTGGCACAGCTGGGTTGCATGAGGCACATTAGCCACCTTAGGCTTTATTTTTTGTGCTTCATAGAAGGTGTGTCCCTGCTGGGCAGTGCTCTGGAACACAGGTAGCCTGATGCACAGGTGAGGTGGATGTGGATGGGCACCAGGGAGCTGGCTGCTGCATCCTGGATGCACTTCATTTCTGAAAACAGTTTCTCACAAGTCTCCTTGGGAAGCCAGGCTAAGCAGCAGGTGGCCGTACGACATGCTGCTCTGGGGAAAAGAAAGAAAGAAGCAACCTTCCCTCCCAACCCCGAAAACCTTGTGGGAGATAAGACACGAGCCCTACATAGCTCATCACCCCTTGAAAGGGAGTTGTCCTTGGGCAGCAAGTTCAGCTGTCTATCACTGGCAGCTCCCCTCTCCATCAAGCTTTCCACAGCAATGGCAGCCCTGTTGAGTGTCCAATTTGGAGAACCAGTCCCTTCCTTGCATGGAAGAAATGACTGGAAAGGATATCCCCACACTGAGCATCTCAAGCTGGGACTGCACTTCTTGATCTCACAGCAGGGACAGTGTGAGCAAAAGTAGGGGATTTCAGCACTGAAGCCAGCCTCAGAATACAACCCTCCATCAGATCTTGTCATCCTGTCACCCCAAACAGGCTGATGAAACCCTGACAGAGCAGCAGCGCAGGGAGCTCAGTGTTCTCCATCCAAGTTGTAAGCTCAAAAGAGACCGAAACGCCCATTATTTTGTTCAGAAGCAGAACAAACTGGAAGATCCCTCAACAAAACATTCCTTAATTCATGCTGCGAGCCACAGACAGCAGAGCTCGGCCCCACTGTGCTGCAGAGAGAGTAGAAAGAGGAAGATTTTCACGTTTCTGACACTATTTTCCCCTTCTACTTCGCGTGCTTGCCAGAGCTCCAGTTATTAGGAGGCTGATTGTACAAACCCAGAAGCAACATATTTTTAGCACTGGAGAATCGCATGGCATGATCATTAAGCATGCTTCTGCAGACAGCAACAAGAGTGGGGATTTTTCCTTCTCTAAATTGGCTGCAGCCACTACAGTTTTCAGCCCAAAGCAGACTTTCAGGAAATTCAGGAGAGGGAGTCTTTTTCCATGACCTATTTAATACCAAGCTGAAGTACACTCAATTTTCCCTACAGATCCTCTGCATCCGATGAGAGGTTTCACAGACTTGTTTTCTAGGCTTTATCTGTTGCACACTTTTGCTACACAGCATAATACCATGCATTACCACCAAACTCCCTAGCAACATGACTTTTAATTTAGTGTAGAGAGTTGCAACACTGAGAGTATTTGACTGACTCAGAGCAAAGACGACACACTGGGAAATCTATCAAAAGCCCCATAGGTGCCAAGGGAACCTACAGCACATGTATAATGGCATTTTAGCTCTTCAACGCAACATGGCTGGCACTGGCATGGAGAATACCTTGGGAAAGATGAATCTGCTTGATATCACAAGCCACGGTCCAGCCATCAGGGTCTTGTGGAGTGATGACTATGTCAATGACAGTGGTGCCAGCAGATGCGAAACAGGAGTGGAACTCCCACAAGTTCTGTTTGAGTGCTCAGTGCTTGGACAGAAAAACATGGGAAATGGTTCACTGTCAGAAGTAAGAGCTCAGAGTCAGATGGGGCATCAGCAAAGAGGAGGTACCACCTCCTCGCTTCTCACCCAAAGGCCAGGAGGACAGATGCTTGGTAGACAAGCCAACCAACCCCCTGTGAAAGCTACCCTGAAGAGTGAGACCAGCCTGACACCCAACAAGGACCCACAGCACCGGTTTCTGTTTACTCGCTGGAACACACAAGCTCCAGAGCATCAGAGGCATCGTGCTCCCAAGCCTCAGATGGGGAGGATGGTCTTTTGGAAGTGCTGGAAAATTGTGTCTGGGTTCCACCTGACAACAGAGAGCATGCAAAACTGCAAAAGAACCCTCAGCAGTTCAGACAGCATCAGGTGAGGCGCTTCTCAACTTCTACCCACTGGTATGGGAGAGCAGGAGAAAGCAAGAGCACCATCCACACAGGGTGGATAGAAGAAAGCTACTGCAGCAGAAATGACACCGAAATGCTGTCCCTTTTGGGGACAGTGGAGTGGCAGGGAACCCATTAGCCCTTATGCATGCAACAAGGAGACAGAAATATCAGAACAGCCGTGCCAGGTCTGATGGACAAAGATATCCCGACAAGATCATGGGTCAAATGGCTTTTGTTGGCTGCCACGCAAAGTTAACTGAGTTTAGTTGGCCGCAGAGGCAGCTTGGCCCATGGCAACGGGATGGGTCAGCAAGGATTAAATGTATAATTAAACTGGGGGCTGCAGATTGCTTCCAGAACTCCCATCAGTTCTTGGAGCTTGTGAGTTCACCAATGGCGAAACGCTGCTGGTTTTGCTGCTTCTGGGACATGGGGTACAGGTGGGAAAAGAGTTCACTGCCTGTTTTCACTTATGCTGGGGTTACATTGCTCATACGACTCTGCACACCCTCAAATCCAGATTTTCAGTGGAATTTCCTAGTATGCAAGAAGCCAACGAAATAAAACACGCGATTTCTGCATCTCTTCTTTGAGCCTAATCCATAAAAATGCCTAGATCTTTTTGGCTTTCAGCGAGGAGACTACAGGCACAACCACAGGCATGGAAGACTTGTTAATTTCAATTGCAAAATGCCTTTTAGCAAAACCTCAACTGAAATGCAGATAAGTTTCTTCAAAGGCTAAAAAAAATAAAAAAATTATCCAAATGTCAGAACTGTGTTGCCTAACATGGATACAGGATTTAGAAGTGGGAAAAATAATACTAAAAATAAGTTATGAAGGGTATGTAAGGTATTGATACACAGCACATGGTTTAAACTGTTAATCATTGAACAGATTCCAGTATAAAAATAAAGAGACTGAAGCTGCACATAATGGAGGAGTTGCTCTATTTATAAACTTCTCTGTGCAAAGGGCAGCGAGGGCCAGGACAAGCAGGCAGTGGAGGCAGAGCCACTGCTATGGAGCCTGTATTTTGGGGGAAAATAAACAGATTTTTTAATTGTTCTTTGTTGTTGGGTTTTTTTTGTTAAAGTGTTGTCAACAAAATCAGAGTCGTGAAACAGTCTGTGCACCCCAGCCATGTGAGCAGCATTTACAGCTCCTGCATGTGACAGCTCTCCTAATTTAGCCAGTAACTGACTCCCTCTGACCTGTAATAACACCGCTCCCAAATTAGACCCCTCAATTTGACTTGGCTTCAGTCCTTCCCTCCCAGCGACATAAAGCATCCTTTTCTCCCCCCTCCCCAAACATTCATAATCCCATCCTTTCACACTGCCAACTCAAACTCACATTTAGCCTTTTCCTGTTTTTCTGGCAGGGGGGGTGTGTGTGTGGAGGGATGAGGGGGAGCAGGCAGCGAGGGGCAGGGCAAAAGCCTGGTGGAAAAACACCAAGAGACAAAAACAGCAACAAAATCAGGCAAAAATTCCAAGTTGGTGACATTCAGCTGGAAAAGCTCAATGACTCACATGCAAATAAAATCAGCCTAAATGCACTGCTGCATGACGCAGGCCACTGGCTTCAGCATAAAAAGGCCAGGATGAAATCATCCACAATTAAGTCGGAGCTTGGAAGGCTGCAAAAGCAGCCGCATTAGCGCGGTTCCCTCGGCTTAATAGGAAACACAAAGGAAGGAAGTTCAGCGGAGTGAGAACATCCCCCTTTTCCCCTCCTTTCCACTGACACCTCGCACCATCAGTCATCCCCAAACGTCGGCGCAGCTCCTCCGGCATCACACGTCGGCGCTGAGCTCCGGCAAGCTGCTTGCTAGCAGGCGGCTGCCAGCTTTTAATGGGCTTTCCTGGAATACTAGCTCAAAAGTGAAATAAAAATAAATGTGGCTACGTAGGAAGGCAAACCCCCACCAGTCAGAGACTTCTTCCAGAGATTTCTGCCCTGTCCTCTGCAGAATGGGATGACATATTGTAGAATTAACATTTACAAACCCTGGACCAAAGCCAGACCCTCCCCAAATCCCCCATCGATGCGATGAGGGGGAGAGAGGGATTTAAATCTTGGTTCTTAGATTTTCTCTTTCATTGGAACAGTGCTTTTAAACCTTCTGAGTTTTCAAGTACTGTCTAAAGCCACACTATAGAAATGCACTTGCAGCAGCCCACGCACAGGGCTGAGGCAGGGAATGGGGTGCAATGGGTTCCTCTTACACCAGCAACAGGCTTCATATCCTACCCCTCCAACGCAACCATTCATGGGGCTGTGCCATGAACCAGGTCATCGGCCTCCTCCAGGCTAAAAATAACATTGGGAGAGGGGGGAATAAACTAAAAACGGTCATTTTAACCTAGATCAGCCTGCTGATGGGACTCACAGCACTGGTCTACAAACGCTTTTGGTGCTCCAGCTGAGAAGGGAAAACAATTTCTTTAAACAAGCACTGCTCCCCCTGCAGCACCCCAAAATGCTTCTCTGGGGAACAGCTGAGGAGCATCCATCCAGGATGCAAGAGGACTGTGCCCCAGGCATCAGGAGCCGCCTCAACCAGTGGGACACTGCACCTACTCTCAGCTAGGATAACGCAAGGAGTCCACAGCAATTCAGTGACCGGCTGCACGTTTACTGAGAAACCGGTTGCTTGAACCCTTACAGGCTTTCCCCCCGCCGGGGCTGGCGTGCCTACCCCTGGGATAACCAGCATGCTGTGCTGCAGAGAGATCCCAGCCTGAGCCAAAGGCTCCTCGGAACTCACTCACGCCGGCTCGCAGCGGCTACAGCAGCAGGGTGTTAACAGGTCCATAAAAGGTAACTGGGAGATGGGAGCATGGAGCCTGCTGCCAGTCAGACTGCATTTGTTCTGGAGGAATCTGCACCTCCCTAGAAAGAAATACACGTAAAGATAATACTGCAAGTGGGGAAAGGCTGAGACCGCCTGCAGGAGGCCATCCGACACAGCCCCGGCCATCTGGTCACCCACCCTGCGCAATGACACGGCCCTCCCTTCGCCATCAGATGCTAATTCCTTTCATCCTGCCTGGCCCTCCGCTGGTGTAATTTTAGGTCTGTGAATAGGACCATCTGCCTTTGAGATGCTCATTTATTTTTGACTAAGCCCTCCCTTTCACCACTCCCTTCTTAAAGGAAGTCCAAATTGGGTGCCATTGGAAATGGTGTTTCTTGTCTGGTCCTCTAACCACGGAGCATTAACGAGCTATCTAGAGCATGCTCTGTAACACCGCCACTCATAAAACTGAGGGGTGTCATTATCTTCAAAGCATTTTGCAAACACTCTTTCGTTCCTCCCCACATCACCACCGCAAACTAGTAATTATTCACTTCTCTCTGAATATGGTGGGCTTGGTCCAGCACCCTGGAGCTTGGCCAAGGCGTGCTCAGCAAAATTTAACATGGCCAAAGTAAATTTAAAACAACCTAGTTCCTATCTTTGGATGCTACGGAGTGCTGTTGTCGCTTCCTGTCCCACAGCAGACATGAAAACGTTGAAAATAAATGCTGGGACCGCATGGGCCAATAATGTAATTTCCACGTATTAAGAGGACAAGCAATGCCTGGAGAAAAAGGAGTCTTAAGGAAAGCTTTGCTTTCATACACATCTCAGTGCTATGAATGCAAGTCAAGTGTCACAATCTGCTGCTGCTCTTAGCAAAACGCTGCATAAAATGCTGTGAAACCCCCTCATGCTCCAGTTGCCTCCAGTCCTGCCAGGCACCACCAAGTCCCAAGAGGAGACCGGAATGGGAGGGAGAAGGTTGCAGGCAGTGTCGTGTCCATCGCTGCTGCCACTGGTGTTTAAAAACACCACTTCATCTTGAACCTCAAGTAGTCACCTGCACCCCTCAAGAAAGCTTTTACCTCAGAGCTAAAAGGAGCTGGGAGGGGAGAATCTCCTT
Source organism: Psittacus erithacus (assembly GCA_009867235.2). Lineage (NCBI taxonomy): Eukaryota > Metazoa > Chordata > Aves > Psittaciformes > Psittacidae > Psittacus > Psittacus erithacus. The sequence goes on along the minus strand of WYDI02025041.1, from coordinate 47,037 downwards.
GGTGGCCCCACATTGGCTTCTTCAGGTGGGTCTGAGCTTGTAACAACATGCTCCTGGTTGGGGTGATACAGACGAGCCCCGACATCCCAGCAAGGCCATGAAGGATCTCCACTGTGTCAGGGCTCAGCCCATCTCTTGGGATGATCCTCCTCCACGTCCCAGGCAAAGGTATCCAGTCAAGGACTGCTCAGGAGGGCTGCAAACAGCGCGTGCTAATGGGCTGAATCTGTGCATCTGCCAGCCATGAAGCAATTATTTCCCCTTCCTTTTTAAGGTCCTTCCAAGCATCTGGAGTGGTAGGGAGAAAGCACTGCTGCCCCTCAGGAAACCCTTTCCATGACAAATTGGTTTCTTGCACAAATCCAGGTTGCACAAAGCTGTTACGAACCTTAGGAGCTACAAAGACATGTAGTCTACTGCTGCAAACCAGCATTAAGACAACAGAGAACATCCCTACAGGGGAGCCCTGTGTGCTGCATGCACCTAACACGCTGAAGAGCAAGAGCCTGTTATGACGCCAAATTCTTCACAGGGAAAACATACCCAGGACTTAAAAAAAGAACATTTCTGTGCAGTGCTTGAGGGGTAAAATCCAAGCCTTGGCTTTGGCTGGCCACAACTCTGCCCTGTGGGAGCTTGGGGAACACCTGGCTGCTCATTGCTCCACACTCCCTGCAGCAAAGGATGAAAGAATTTGATTGATCTGATCAGATCTCAGATTCAACAAGATCTCCCCCCTGGGTAAAATCTGACATATTTTGCTTTGGTTTTAAAGTAAAGATTAAGAAAAAAACTATGATAGCTTGGCTGTGAAGTGAGGATGAGCAGATACACCCTCCATGCTGCATGCCTTGGGTGTAGAAGCTGCAGGAGTTAGGAAATGCAGACATCCATCCCTTCCCCTTTCTGCTATTCATATCACCCAGTGCAAAGCACTTGACCAAAGCCAGCGGATGAGTCACCACCGTAAGGAGGAGACTTTCTAATTTCAAACACTTTGATACTGCCCTGAAGTGCCAGTGTCAAAGAGGAGGGAGGGGAGAGCTGGGGGCTGACTCAGGGAAGATGGGAAAAATCTGAGCATCTCTAACAGAGACGTTCAAAGCAAAGTGAAACTCCCATTTTTCCACAAACAAACAAAAAAATGGACTGGAAAAGCTGACTCTCACCAGTTAACGGCTTGTACCAGAGCAGCAGTACCAGCACTTGGCTGACTCCTTGTACGTTTGCCAGCTGTAACAAGCACTCACAAGACAGAAACACCAGCTTAAAACACACCTTTCACTGGGGAATTCACTGTGTCTCAGTGCTGCCTGCGGCTGGCACATAAAGGCAGCCAGCTTGTCTTTCCTTTATAACCAGCTTCACATTGTGCTTCTCATATACCCACAAAATGCTACAGGACCTCAGAACAAAGAGCAACATTGTTCCTTCAGAATAAAACTACTGTTCACCCAATTTTTATTTATATTTCACAAAAACAGCGCACGAACTGCAAGGCTTCATTTGTTGGGGATGCACACACACCCCAAAATGATCTGGCAGCACTGCTATCACAGCTATTTCATTGGGAAGGTTTCCATAATGCTCTTTCCACCGTGAACACAACATGACATAGGTCAACATGGACATTTAACTTAAAAACAAAGTCGGTCCTTACAATTACACATTCCCACTGTTCAGCTGGGTGATTTGCCCATGCACGGTGCTGAAGGCACTGGCTCCTCTCCCACAACTCTGATGCTCATAGAAGTTCCCAGAAGTACACTGCAGAGTCCCAAAATCCCATACAGCCCTATTTTAGCACTGTTTATATGCTGACAGGTGTTGGGGATGTCTGACAGCAGCTGATGTACTTCCAACACCTTATGGTGGTCCAAGCGTTGGTGTTACCAACACTGACCACCAGTGTCAGGGCAAATTGCACAGGAGCACAGACAGTGAGTCTCATTCTTAAATACTTAGGGAAGTATTGCACGGTCCTGGCAGAGCAACAACTTCTTTTTGATTGTAAAGTCTCCTTTTAACACTACGCTTTTGAGCCTTAAAATTAATGTAGAAAACCAACTGCTTTCCCAGCTGTGGGCAATGACGCCTTTGATACTGCAACCTCAAAAGCTTTTACTAGGTAAATCAAGTTTGCTGTCAAACCAAAATCCTTCCCCATTCTCCCCCCACCTGGCTAAAATGTCCATTTTTAACTTCTAACAAAAAAAAACCACAAGAAGGATTTGAAATTTCTTTTTCTGTAACATTTGGGAAGGAATTCGGAACAAAATGGAAACAGGTATTTCGTGGAAATAGAGAACAAGATTTTCCTGCAGAGAAAATTCCCCATCCTCACATCTTGTTGTTTTTCCCTGAAGAGCAGGAACACGCCACAATAACCCACATGGAAAGATTCACCCTACACTACTCAGAAGTTATGAACATGAGAAGTGATGGGGTTTCTGGAAGCTGCTGACCTCTCTCTTACCCTTGAGAGCTACTGACTACAGCAGATCAGCAATCATGCTCTTCAAGCAACACTGTAGTAAGCGGGCAGAAATCTAGTAAATTAGCAGAGCTGTGCAACACTCTCTGGGATTTTGCAGTGGGTAAAATCCTGCTTCACCACTCCCTGCAGTCCCTGTAAGTTGTTCCTGCGATGCCTCAAGCCCTAATCGCATCCCTGCAAACAGCATGCAGGAACGAGCAAGAGAAAAGTGTATGGCCGGATCCTCAGAAATGGTGCTACAAGCTTTTCTTGGCTAGAAGCAAAGTTGGAAAAACACAGTAAGACAATAAACAACCAAAAATCCAGATGCAATTGGCGCGAGTAGCAGCATAATGCTGCAGGGGACCATGGGGAAGGTCAAGGTGCCACAACCTGGTTCAAAGCTGCACAGGGGAGGTTTAGATTGGACATTAAGAAGCATTCCTTTACTGAGGGTGGCCAAATGCTAGAACAGGCTTCCTAGAGAGGTGGCTGATGTCTCAACCCTGCCAGTGTTGAAGAGGTATTTGGACAATACCCTAAATAACATGCTTTTAACTTTTGGTCAGCCCCGAAGTGATCATGCAGTTGGACTACATGAATGTTGCAGGTCCTCTCAAACTGAAGTATTCTATTGTATTCTGTTCTGTCCTGTTCCATCCTCATACAATTCCATGCAACTGGGCAAGTCTACCCTGCAGAAGGACCTGATTGCTGAACATCTCCAGCAATTCAGACTATGGCTGGAGAGCTGCAAACTGCACCCACCCAGCATGGAAGAGCCAGAGAAAGGTTTTACTGTGTCGCAATATGGCAATAGCATTGTCCCACTCAGCGAGATGTCTGCAACCTCCATTTCAGGGGTAGATTTGCTCTGTACCCCAGTTCCCCATTGGAAGAGCGAAGCTCCAGCACTTTGCAGCTCAAAGGGATTCCTACAACTGCTTAGGTCCTCTAGGTCTTCAACTCTCCTTGTCTGGTGTGAAGGGAAACTTACAGATAGGTTTTACACAACTCTGAGTTATCATCTGCGCCCTTCACTTTTCCTTCCTTCTGGCATTAGGAAAAGGTGGTATTTCTTACCTAAAATAAACCCACTACAGCATTTCACATAGAGAGCTGCTTTTGCAGCCAGGAGCCTTTCACTAAAGCCTGTGGGCAACTCTTTAGCTGCTACCACCACCTATCCCAGGTTCACTCCTTGAGGAGAAATGTCTTTAAGTAGAAGGAAATTGGGCCTGCAGCTCTCCCGCATGCTGGCAATCTCACAAAGAAAAGCACTTGCACAAGTTATGCTTGCAAAGCCTCCACTCCTCTTCTGGGCTGCTTTACAAACAGCAACACAGCATGAGACTTGTTGAAGGCAGAAAATTGGACACCAGGAACAAATTCTCTGACCTGTCACTTTCCACAGTCCTTTTGCTGCTGTGGAACATGTATATACAGTCACCAGACAACAAATTGAAGTTCTCAACATGAGGCAGCATGACAAGAAAAGCTGCAAAATAAACAGTGAGAAGTTTTATATGGAAACGCAGCAGGAGGGAATGTTATTCCCAGAGATGCTTCTCCATCAGATGCTGACAATCAGTTCAGTGCATGAAATTGCACCAGCTCCAGCAGCACCAGCTTGCGGCAGCACAGGGAGAGATGGGGAAGGTGGTGAGAAGCCCTGATTTCCCACTCTCACCAAATTCCACTGGAACAGTTTTTGGGAAGAGATGATAAATGCAGTAAATTCCTGCCTTGATAAAGCAACCAATGCAAGGCCATGCTCAGGTTTCAGACATTATAACGGCCACCAGTGTTTGCAGAAGTAAGTTATTTCAGGGTGAAACCCGATCAGCTCTTGGAGCAGTCGGCACAAAGGCCAGCAGAAGCGCCTTGCTGCTCCCTCTGGGATGTAGCTGCCAGAGACCTGCCTGAACTGCAGTGTCAGCACTACCTGCTGCCCCTCTCCTACACCCTCCCTGTCCCACAGTGCCTGCCCATGTCACTGATGCCAACCCAGATGGGATCAGGCTGTTGAGTGCGAGCTGGGGCAGGACAGGATAGGAGTAGGACAGAGTAGAATATTACTCATTTTTTCCCAAAATCCCAGAGGACTTTTACCACCTGCATGAATTCCTAACATCCTTTCCCCCCTGCTATGCTGAGAGCCCCACAGCAGCAGCGAGGACTCCCACTCACAGGAACTGATGTGGATGGACTGATCTTGCTGTTTTGTTAGTATTCAGTGAACTACCTGCAAAAGCTGCAGAGCTGCAAGGCTGGAGATCCCCAGCATCTCCTTCATCCTCAGCCTGGCCTTTCCTCTCCTTCAAATACTTTGACAGGAGTTTAAAGTTTTCTGTGCCTTTGATTCATTGCACAGGAGACATGGCAGGACACTTCTCAGTGAAAGGTAAGTGGCAAAGTCAAAGCTCTTCAACCCTTGCTGTCCTCCCTGACATTAAGGTTGCTATTTCCCACTGCCCTTTATCGCCATGGTTTTCCACTATACAGAACAAATGCAGAGTTGGGTTAAAAAACCATTCCCCCATCGTCAACCATTTTATTCACCAGTGCAAGTACAGCCCAATAAGGTGGTGGAGAACCATCTCCCTGTGACTCTTGCCTCTGGGTGGGTGATGTCCAGAAGGACACATGCATTGCTGGTTGCAGTATCACCCACCGCTGATGCTTCACAGGGCTCTGCACTGCTGGCTGGGAATCAGTCTTCCTGCTGCACGCTGTAGGAGCCTAAACTGCTCCTGTGGTAACTCATGCCTTCCAGCTAGGGACCTCAAACCATCTGCCTGCCAGAGGAGAGAAAACACAAATGTGGCAAAGGGTTGTGGGAGGTTTGGGCTTTGAGAGAGGAAAATAATATTCAAAAGCTGAGAACAAAACAAAACAACATCTGAGAACACTTCTACCATCTTCTTTTGTTTGAGGTACTTTTAAGGTAAACCCACTAAATCAGAGGTACTCGACAGTGCCATCAGCTGCTGCATCCTGTCCAAAGCTTGCATTAAAGGAGTTTTTCTTCCTCTACCCAGCTCTTGCAAGGAAAAATCGGTTTCTCCAGCCGGGCTAAACAGCTTCACTGCACTGAAATGCAACCCACTTCCAGCTCCCCCAGCATCAGGAATTACTGGGTTACAGATACGTGGCCTTACCATATGAAACCAGTTTCCTGGATACTTGCAACACAGCCCCTAAATTCTGTTGTGGTCTGGACTGCATGGGCTGCTGGCTTTAGTATTTTCATTTGCTGAAAGCAAGGCCTTGTGATTTTCTTTAACTCTTTTTTTGGTTTTCAAGGAGCATTTTCCATGATGCTGCAGAGAAGACACAAGCCGTGGTGTCGAAGGACACAAAGGTGGCTCTGGGGCACGGCGGAGTCCTTCCTTCATCTGACCTCTCAGCACACTATTTCTAATGGACTGATGGGCTTGCCTGTAAATACAGTTGCTTCTAATCTCTATTCATGTAAAGTCCAAGTGAAGTTCCTTTTCTTTATGTAAATACATCTATTATGAATATAATTTATGGCTTGGCCTTCCTCAGTGAGACTAATGAAACATCATTGCTTCTAAAGATAAAACATCTTTCCAAATACTTCCTATACACATATTGCTTGTTCAGAGTTTCTGCATTATTCATGTGTAACATCAGGGCACTCTTGTAACGGCTTTCCCTTAGCAGCGCCCAGACTCACTTTCTTCTCCTGAATAGGACAGTTTCTTCTTCACACTTCTTCACATCATTTCTCCCCTAAAGTTTCTTAGCCTTTCACTGTGGGGGTTTATCTTCCAGCCTCTTCTGAAGGATTTTTCTAGGCAAAACCATGAGGGAGGTGTGGCTGATGCCAAACCTGGTGATGACAAACATGTCTGAAGGATGCCATCCAGGTCTGCAACTCTTGCTGTCCACTGGGTTACAATACCACAAGTTGGTGCCTGGTCCTTTTCTGATCATGGGTCAATGTAACCCAGAAAGCCCTGAACGATTTGTACCTTCCAGCACAAACCACCTCTCTAGCTCACAAAGGGAATACCAACAATAGCTCTTGAGATCCAAGTGGCATGGCATGGGTGCTGGGCTGCACTCAGTAGCCTTCAATCCTGTAGCATTCTCTTTGCTACGGGGCTCTCCAGGTATCTTGCCAGGCAAGTTCCCCCAAACTTCTACAAGAAGCTAAGGCTGCCAGCATAAGAAACAGCATGTGATCAGCCAATGCATGACTTGGAGTAAAGACATGTCTGTCACTTTTTCCCGGCCTATTTCACAAGCTTTGTGGCTCCAGACACCTTCATGGCACATGGGATGAGGCCTTAAGGGAAAAACAAGAAGCTCCATGGCAACAAGATTGCAGCCATCTACAGAGACCAAAACTGTGAGCACCAGCTCCCTTGAAACTTCAATACCAAGAGCAAGAAGACCTCACCCAAGAGCCAGCAACAGGAAAGTCACCCTCACTGCATATCTGAGACAGAGCCCCAGGCGCTGTATGCTGCTGAAAAACACTGCTTTTGTGATAATGCTGGGCCTGATGAGCCAACATGGGGAGACAGGACCCACATGACAGACAACTACTGTAGGAACGTCTAAGCCAAGCCAACCAACTAGTCAGTGTTACCTTTTCAGTGCACAACACATGGTCCCCAACCTTGGTCATGGCCCTGCAGAGCACTAGAGATCTGGACCTCGGCAACACTGTCTTACATTGCCCGAGAGCAGACTGTGGTGCAGTGCTGGCCACAAACATCACACCAAGAGAAAGCTGCCACCGAACTTGCTCCATCTCAGGGAATCACATCTGCACATTCAGAGCTGACAAAAGCCCTCAGTGCTGGCAGAGGAACAGGAAGGGAAGAAGGCAGCAAATAACTCCATCACTGCATGAAATTACATAAATCCTCAGCAACCAGTATTCAGAAACATGCTTTTGATCTCAGGCTATGACTGTAGCGTCTCTTTGATGAAACCTGTCTTTCATAAACAAAATCTAGCCCAGGGGATGAAGAGGGTAATCAAACATCTCAGCTTGCTATTGAATTTCCTGACATAAACAGCATGTTCACCATATCAACCCGAACTTAGCTCATCCTCCCCAGCTATCACCATCTCAGCCATTTGAATGCTCACGTCTTCCAGCAAAGTGTGTTATGCCATCTTCACCATCCTCACTGCATTACTGTGGGAAACCAAAACCTCTGTTTCAGCCAAGACCATGCCTTGCTAAGTGTATTGTTACACAGGATAGAAAGATAACTCCAGCACCGAAGACATACACTTCATGAAAGAGATCTTCATGCCCATGAGGACCAGCACCTACAGTAGCAAAATTCACAGATCCCAGAGAATTATTTCCAGTTAAGATGGAGAAGTCTGACGCCCTCAGTCTCCTACTCACAGCTTCAGGTGTTCTGCAGAAACCACATCACCCAGAGACTTGCTCTCACCTTGTAATGAAAGGCTACCTCCCAGAAAACAAAGGTAACAGAGTGCAATGTGGTGGAAGAAGCATTAGCTTGTCCATTACAGAAAATCGGTTTGCAATAACGGTACCAAAGCATGGACCAAGGATCTAGGACAATCTTCTTCACAGAAAGAGTTTAAGAGCAGAGAAGACAAGTGCGTCCAAAATGGCCCAACACTACTAGTGCAGAAAGACAGAAGTCATCTTCATGATGCTTCCAGTAGCCCGTTTAGGGGTTGCCTTCAGTAACTTTATATACTTAATACAAAAACATTCAATCAGAAAACTGTAAGTTTACCAGTTCAAGTGGCATCTGCTTTGCTTGTTCATCTTGAGAATCCTGCACACATCAACTGATGCTCCTCCTATAAAGCAAAGGAGGACTGTACATGTTCCCATGCACCTTCTGCAAAGGTTAAGTTAAACTCTGCTGCACAGAGAGAGGCAGAGATCCTCCTAGGCTGAGCCAGGCTGTCAGCTCTATATCATTCAACAGAAACAGGGTAATTTACACCTGCTGAGACAGTTTCTCACCTCTAGCAGTTGAAACCACTAAAGCCATGGGATGCTTACAATCAACAGGTTTCTCTACCTTTTCAGTTCAGCAAAATTGCTTTAAAGATCCTTGGTCTAGAACAGGAACGTTTCCTTAAAAATAAATACATAGGATAAAAAGTTCCTTTCTTGAACTCCCTGAAGCATGCAGGCTTGATTAGAAGGTGTAGGGCTGGGGGGGAGGTGGTACAACTGACCATCAGAAAGGCTGGGAAAAAAAGCTTTAGAAAGCGTTAGCTCCCACACTTTCAATGTAATCGGATGCAATGCTAGCCAACAAAATCCTGGATTTAATAGCCAATCCAAATTTTACTTGGCTGGCAGACAGAATTTGCTGTCTGTTTTTAACTCCAGCATAAGTCACTCTTGAGAAACAGATTTTGCCTGCACCATATTTAAAACAAGTCAATAAAAACGTGATTTAGAGGAGTTAGTATCAAAAGGCTGGGGTGAGGTTTTTCCATTTCTTTTTCCTGAGCAAATGTTATACTCCCATCTACATGTCTGGCATGTACGAAGCTTGTCTGGAGCAGCTCCTCTGGAGTATGTGTGATCCCCCAGAGATTTATGAATGATATTCCATCACTCTGAATGGACATATTCTGATTTATACTTATTGACATGCTCTTTGTATCATGCTGCCCTTTCCCTTAAGATTTTTATGTCTGCACAGGTAAGACAGTAGCTTGCAGGTAAGACTCTCTACATGGAGAAAAAAGGCTGTCCATCGGAGTGAATTTCATGTATTCATCAGGAAAGGAAGTCAGAGCTCAGATCATTAGCATCCTTCAAAAGACAACACCTGTTCCCAGGGCACAAGGAGGAAAAAACCCAGCAACTTGAAAATTTTATTTTTACCACAGTTTTCAGGCAGGCAGCTATTGGTGAATAGCTAGAATAAATATGCAAAGCCACCATGATTAAAAGATGCTGGAATAAAAAGGCTTGATATAGGCAGTCTCAAATAGCGTATGTATGTATGTTTTTGGACAATTAGGCAAGTTTACTAAGAAAAAATCATCTAAACATCTAAAGATAGAGCACATCTGTATTGCAATGTACTCTTACAATACATTTGCATTAGTTCAGAATGTATTGTTACAGACGGAATGTTTTTGTCTTCACAAGTCAAATTAAAGAACCCAACAGGCTGCTAGGAACCCTTTAACGTTTTGGGGTTATTTTGTTTTAACCAGCCATCCACTGCCAGTGAAAGGACCCCCCAGACTGGCAACCTGTAAGGGAAGCCTGCATCCCTGTGCGTGCTGTGCAGGAGGCACGGCAGCACATTAGATACAGTAAACACATGACTGCAGACCTAAAAATATGCTCTTGGTTATCGCGGCAGGCCAAGAATAGAGCTGGGGGGATAGATGAAGCCATTGCAGCAGGATTTTCTTTATCTTTTCACACCTACTGAAGGCTGCAACTCCAAAAGACCAGCTCTATGAGATGAATCTATGTGCAACACCCATCATCTGCATGGGGCAATCCCAAAGGAATGACTAGGTGATGCCAGCAGCAGTGGGTGAGCTTGCTGCTTGTCCCAGCAGCACCACGACAGGCTTCTTGGGCACTGCTGCTTTTGGCTTGTTTTGGAAGCTTTTGCAAGAGAAACGGTGGGGAAGAGCGTGGTGGCTGTGGCTGGAATGTTTCCTGCAACACCACACTCCCCATGGGGAGAGGAGTGCACCTGCAAGAGCATGCTCGAGCGTCTTCGCCAGCTGAAGGAATCAAAAACCCCATTGAAAGTAGAGCGTTATTGATCTGCTTGTCACAGCATAAGGAGGGGAGGAAGCACAACCTGTCTAGAACACACAGATCTGAGCACAGAGTGTGAAGAAAGGTTCCGCCAGACACTGTACAGAGGGAACTTCATAGGGATGAAGTAAAGAGAGATCACAGTTACCACCAGGTAACTTTAAGGCCTGGAAGAAGATTGTAACATCCAGTCTTTTCCCCCCAAAAGGCATCAGTACTTTCAGAACATGCATCTTGAGAAAAGGCTGGAGCCTAAGCAAGACATGCAGCAGGTCTGGTGATAGACGCCTCCCACGCCAGCTAGAACAGATAAATCCACCAAAAACCACATTAGAAGGCTACAGAGAGATTCATGAGCCAGTGGAGATGGGGGACAGGAAGGGCTGTACTGCAGCCATTTACTCCGATTTGCTGAATTAAGAGAACTTTACAGCCAGGGAGTCCTGCATGCTGGCCCACAGCATCAACATCAGGTAGCCTGCGGGAAGATGACATTCCCAACCTGAACCCCATGCAGAATTCACCAGAGCCCCTGGTAAGCTGCTGCAAAGGTTAATTACACAAGAGGCTAACAACCCAAACTCCATCTCCAGCCTGCATTTCTCCAGCATCTACTTCCAGCATCTACTTCCAACCCTTTGTGTTTTTAGAATGGGCTACCAACTACTGCCAAAACCACCTGTGTCAGTATTTACACATGGATCAACTCTTTGTGTCCTCCTGGATAAACTAAATAGACTGACTTTCCCTGATCAGTCCCTGAACGCAGGCTGCCACATATACTTCTCTCAGGTGTGCTATCTTGCTGAGACAGGACTAACACAGAGATTTATCCCCAAGCAGCACATCTTTTATTCATTGCTTTATTCCTGGCCAAAGAGACCCTGACCTCCCCCATAGTGAGTAAGGATTGTGTTCAACAGCTTCCTTCAAGGAACCACTGCATAATATGGAAACTGGACAAATCAGCTTTCCATTCATCAGCATTTGAACGAGGGCAGCTAGCTACCAGCGCACAGCAGGGCTCTGATTCGCCAGGTCTAAGGACAAGGGGAGGAGTTACCATAAATACACCCATCATACTGATCACAAACCCAGCGGGTCCATCACCCTAACACACATCTGGCTCCAGATTAGTCTCGCCTGCAGCTGCTCTTCTAGCCTGCAGACAACACACTTCTCCCAAACCCAGTTTTGCTGCAAGGAAACTTAATATTAGACTTTGAGGGAGGAGCACTCCCATTCTTCCCTCCTCAAGGCATACAACTATGTGCAAGCCTGGCATTCAGCACCCCAGGAAATTGTGACCCACAGCACCATGGGGTGCAACAGCAAGGAAGAGCCTCACCTTTACTTCGAAAGAACCTCACAAAGAGAGGTGAAAACCTCGCTCTCAACTCTGCATCCACACAACAAATTCAGTTACGCTCTTCTCCTATGGCAGAGGGTTTCATATTGCCCCTCACTGTCCCTGTGAGTACCTCCAGATCTCCTTCACATCCCAGTCTCCCTCCTTTTTCCTGCACAGTGGGTGACAGAAGCTGCACCCTTTTGCTCCCAGCTCCACATGAGCCAAGAGGCTAGTCTGCAGCACAACCGTAACACTGGGTGTCAGCGAGGGATGGATGCAGCACAGCAACGCAGCAGTCAGGGGCAAGTACTGCTGGCAGCTTCACTGCCTGAGGAAATTAGGGGATTAGAGATAAATCCAAAGCAGCAGCTACAACTGGGCTGCGCAGGGACTTGCTTCGTAGTTGTGCCTCCAGGTGAAGAACTGAGTGCTGCCATCGGCAGGCGAGTGAGGAAATGGGTATGAAAGAGGGCTAGGCTTCTTATTTTCTCTCCCCCCCCACCCTCTTCTTCAATCAAGGGCTGTAAAGAGCCTGAAAATAGAACATTTTGTGACAGCAAAAAAATAATAAAGTAAAAACTAGGTCAATCATCTAATAGGCATGATTGAAGAGAAAAATGGCCGCATTTGTAATGGGCTAAAAACAGCGCTGATGCGCTGCCGAGAAAGAATATAATTAAGAGGCTTTTTAAAGCGGCGCTTCCCCACCCCAGCCGCAGAAATCACAGCTCACACTACCAGTATTGCTTCCACCTCATGGAGCAGGAATGCGCTGGCGTGCCGCAAGCTGGCCGAAGAATGCGGAGTTTCCGTGGGCTGGGAGAAGATCCCGAACGGCAGCGGTTCCCGGCATTCCTTCGTGGGTACATCACTGCTATCCAGTTATAAAGTATGGCAACGGAAATCGGGTGGGGGGGGAATATCTGACAGTTTAATTCTTTTGGCATTTAACAAAGGGGTCTGGGAAAGCAGGTGTAGCCCATCGGATAAGTGAGTGAAGATTTAAATAACTGGACGGGCAATGGGGCATCCCTTTGTCAAGGGTCATCCCATGGATGGTCCAGGAGGATCTACAATGAGTACTTATATAATGAACGCACCTTTCAACAGCGTTCATTCAAGAATGAGCTGCTTGGAAGAAAACTCTGCTCTAATTAAGTGCAGATGGCCCAATTCGAACAGGCAGCGGACACAGCTCAGGAACTGCCGAGCAGAGATCTCTGGCCCTGTGCTACGCAACGGCTCATGCCAGCAAACCCTCTGCCTCCCCTGGACCCCGAACACCAAACCCAAACCTGAAAGAGGAAAGGGGACTTTTCTGGATTCTCCTGGGGTTGTACAACAGAACCACAGAATCACAGAATAATTCCGGTTGGAGAAGATCTTTAAGATCATTGCGTCCAACCATAAACATGACCCAGAGTAAATCCTGTGCCCCTCAAAGCTTGCTGCAGCCAACAGGCCATGAGCTTGACTGCAAGTCCCGTAACTTCGGAGGGCCAGCAAATAACTTGGGTGCAGCCACCGCCCCATGTCCAAGGACATCATCAGGCTTGGGAAGCATCTCTGGAGACATCCCCACCCAATCTGCTCTGCCAGAGAGGAGCAAAGCAGATGAGTCAGACCCAGAAAGTTCATTCCCTCAGCTTCTGCTCCTTGCTGCAATTATCCTTTGGGGTAATTAGATAAGCAGTGCTTCCTTTAATCTTGCCATAGCTAAATAGCATGTGGTAGCATCCACCTTGGGGGCTGTCACCCAGAGCTGATACACTCCTTTCCCATAGAAATCTCCTTCCCTTCCCCTTTTCATCTTTGCCGATCCCAAACACAAAACCATTTGGCACCAACTGAAAATACATTGTTGGATGGAGGTGACGGGGGGAGAGAGGATGTGGAGAACAAAAGGAGAGGCAGAGCAAGCTGCTCCTCTTGAGAAGCTGCTGTCTGTACAGCAGCAGGTTAAAGCCCAGTTACCCCAGTTTGAGCTATTCCACCTCCCTCTAAATATCTTAGCGAGGAGCTGGCGTATCAGGCATGCCAAAGCCCCAGCAGCTCCCCACTGGAAAACTTTGGCTGGTGCCTCCCCCTCCCCCTGCACAAACCCTCACTCTCCCTCTCTCGCAGGCATGCACGAGGAAAGGGAGGGAGAGAAAAGAAAAAACCACAAGCAAATGTTCTGGTGCAGTATTTCCCCTCGTCAGACTCGAATTCAGATCATGTTCATGGAATTAACAGAAAAAGCCCTTCCCCTGTGCTGGGGGCAGCTCCAGCGGGACAACACTGCTCTCGCTTGGGCAATATCCCGCTGGTGCAAACATAAACCCCTCTGCAAGAGCGTAAATGAACTGGTAAAAAATTAAAGCATAACTGGCAAATCTAAGGTTTGTTTTTTTTTTTAAATATGGAAAAAATAATCACGGTGGACGATATACATTGGGAAACCTCCAAGACTCTGACCTTTAAATTAGCAGCTAGGACCATCAGACAAGCATGCCTGAGGACTGCATGAGCATGCAGAGGAGCTCCAAGGGGTTTATTTCACACTCTCCACAAACAAACCACACACCTCGTTTTCAAAAAAGAAAGAAGAAAAAGAACAAATCTGGTTTCTTCTCAATTCGCACGTTAGCGGAGGCAGATGCTCAAGTCAGTGTTACGCATTACATTATTCAACCCCACACCGCACTCTGGGAGATTCCATTTCACGTGGACTCTCAGCTGAACAGGAGGAGTAAGCCCTCACCCCTAATTTTATAAATAAGAAACAAAAGGAAAACGAAGGGCTATGTTCCCAATTACTCTCGGGAGTCTTTACATTGCTCTGATGATGAAAAAGAGCACAGGGAAGTACGCAGAAGAAATCCTTTCATCTTCTGAGGGTCCTTCCCTCAGCCAAAACAAGATGATTCAGCTTAAATATGACAACCCTTGTATCTAGATGACAAACAAATCCACTCTGCTGCAGAAAGATGCAACTTTAAACATTATCTCTGGAAAACTGGTATCAGTGACAACAAACCTGATGTGAACATTTCCATGCTGCCTCCCCTATGATGGCTGTAACTGCACAGTATTTCCAGGGCTTTGAAACAATAGTTTCAGGTTCTGTAGCCTCTATTTTGGCACCTAAACCAACTTTCCATTAGTTCAAGGCTGAAGGATGATTACACTTCAGAGCTAAAATGAGGAAACCAGTGAAATGAGTAAGATCCAGCTAAACACAGGTTTGTAAGTTTTCTTAAGCCTCCACTGAAAAATGGGGTTTTTATCAGTTTTTGGGGAGGGACCAGCTTACCCAGTATGCATAGATCGCTGCTTTTAAAGAGGATTTCTGAGCTGCGTGCCAGTAAACACACCACCATCAGGGATAGTGTGGGACAGCTGGGATGGAGGAGACGCCACGGCACAGTGCCCAGGAAGGTGCAGGGGTGCCCTGGGATGGACAGAGGTATCAGGAAGAAGGGAAGTGGTCCAGGAAAACGCTATGGGATACAACAGGGTCTTCCGAGGCAGGAAAGGTGCAGTAATACAGCAGACAGGGAAGCTGTTCTCCAACTCACTGCCAACAAACGCCAAGGTTATTCATGTCCAAACAAATAATTCTTCCATAAATAACACAGCCACTTTGACTTCCAGAGCAAAACCCATCCTTTCTGGTACTCCAAGAGGTGGAAGGAAACGACGGAAACTTGAGGAGCTCATTGCAAGCAGCTGAACTCCACAACGCCCATGTGAGGGGAACAGAGACCTGCTTTTCCATATGCTGTCCCTGTCCCCCAAGTGTGCACACACATGCAAGCTTGTACACGTATGACACATGCAAGATGCCACACAGAGCAGCTCAGGTCCTGCAAATGCAGCACAAGGTCAATTTTCCTTTCTTGACTTTTTCCTTCCTTTTATGCAATGATAACATGGATTGCAGTTCAAGCCTCTAAGTTACAGCTTCTCACCTATATTAAAGATACCCCTTTAGACACTGCTTCTCTGAACAAGCACAACAAAGGCATCTTTGAGTCAATAAGCATTAAGATACATCCTCGTCCAGGAATCAGAACATACTGCCAGCTTCCTGGAGCAGTGGGGACCAAACAGGGACTCAGGCCAGGCATGTGATGGAGGTGGGAAAGGTGCAGGTATCCCCCCAGAAATAGTTCCCTCCCCCTGCACCCAGAAACCCCATAGGCTTGCAGGCTGTAGCCTTTCTTTCTCCAAGGCCACCCTGGGGATGCCACAGCACGATATGTCATAGCCAGAACACAGGGGCACACAAGGGCCCACTCATCCTTGAAGCACCTTGCACATCTTGCTGCTGGGCTACCTGAATGAGCCACAAGCCTACCTTCTCTCCACGGGTACAAAAATAGCAGTGGTTCAGTGCACCTGAGCCCTGCCCTGAGGAGTTGGTGCAGCCGTTCCCAAAACCACACACACACTCCCTGAGTCAGACCCATCTGTCTAGACGGAGGACATTCCTTGCCCCACCACCAGCCCGGTGGCTGGTACAAGCTATGTCCTCACTTGTTAAGGGCAGGATCTGTGGTGAAATCCCCTGGGGTGGCCAAAAGGAGCATCCTGATCTTCCCAGGAAAGTCAACAATGCCCTGAGAAGATGCTCTGCCACCCACATCCCCTGGACCACAGAGGGTGCAGCAGGGGAATGCTCGGGCAACTCTTCCAGCCCCTGGAGCTCTTTGTGGAGAGGCAACACCTGGCGAGACACCATGGACACCAGGGCTAACCAAAAACCTGTCTAGCTGCACAAGAGGACCCTTGCTAGATGGAAACCAAGCCCATAAGGGCAAAAGATGGATCCTGCCCAGCCAGAAGGTACTACCACTCCTGGAGGTGTCAGGAAAAGCAAGCCATCGCATCTCCAGACATCTAGTGCTTCAGGCAAAAACAAGCGAGATTTGCTCTAAGAGGTCTGAACCATACCCCCTCCTCTCCAGCTAGGAGAAAAAAACCAGTACAGGTGATATCTCAAAGTAGAATAGCAAAATTGTTTTCTTCTTCTGTTTTTAAGGAAAATAGAGCATCTAAGACACACAAAGACCTGAATGCTTCTTCCCCTTTATAACTACAACTGCATGCAAGTTCCTAAACCCCTGAACGTGAGTCCCACTAACTTGCAACAGGTTGCAGACATGAAGTTATTTAAACCACTTCTCAAATATTAATTGGCATTTGCCTTACAGAGGGGAAACAAAAAAAAAAGGGAAGAGAGAGAAACAGGAACCCCAGGGATCCAGATGATCCAATTCCAGGCACCTAATTAAAATTAAATTTCAATTAATTTTCTATTACTTTATTTTAAACTTATTTTGTATTTATACTTTTTTTTGTTAGTTGTCTAAAAATGAGTATGTCCCTTTGATTGCTTTTCAATTAAATATCATCTTGACACTAAAATTAGTGCTTTTATTTGCCAACTCGGAGGTTATTCAAAATCCCTACCCATTTAATTCAAGGACTTAGGAGAACTTGACAGACATTCCCCACCTCCCTTTTTCACTATGGTAGGAATGATGAATCATTATATTTACTACATGCTCATTCTTCGTAGCGATGCGTTAAACTTCACTCAAGTGAAAACCAAAAGAGCAGAATGACAAGGTAGCTCTGGCACTGCAAAATACATATGGAGAAAGCAACAGGATGGAAGCTTATTTTGCCTGTGTTTCAGATTATCTGTTTTTATGTTTTCTTAATTTTTATTCTTACTTTTTACATGTTTTCTGGTTGGTTTCAAGAGCTCAGAAGTAACAGATCTCACCTTAATTTGAAGAGGAAAACATCCCCAACCTCATCTCAGGCCTGATGATTTGCTTTGAAGGGACCAGCCACTGAACAGAATGGGTCAACTCAACGAAACAGAAGGAAACTTAGCTCTTCAGTAACCTCCTTGCAGGTACTTTGCTATAGACCCCTCACCCCAACAGTATGACTTTAACTCTCTGGCAGCGAAAAAGCAGCACTTGAGTATTTCATATGAAGCACAGCAACACATCATTGTATGTTTTTATCTTAATGCAGACTGTCATAATTGAAGTTGAATTTTTACTCTTTTCATACAAAAAAAATATGCTTTAAGCAAACAGGGCTTTCTTATTTTTCAGTTATTTTATCTGCCCTGCTCTGTATTTACACCCTGTAGTTTGTCTGGATTTCCCAGCACTATACAACAGCTAGGAGATGCTGCAGAGAAGCCAGACATCTAGCACTGTGATAAATACCTGTAGGCTCCATGCCATCGCTAATGAGCTAAAATATGTCGAGAATCAGAAAAAAACCAAAAGTTTCTCAAAAGCTGTAATTACAGTGTTCCTCTCTGGAAGGATTCCTGCTTGGTTTTGGAAGCATGCATGCCAGGAAGGAAAAAAAGAATCCACCAAAACCTGTGGGCGTCTGAAGCCACCTTATCTTTGAGAGATTGTAGATCTGTTGTTAAATTGGCAAAACATCCTTCTGCAGAAGGACAAATTGCAGACAGATGCAATCTAGCGTTGCACAGGAGTAAACCTGCACCAAGGATGCTCTGCCGCTTGCAGGAATGCTAAAACAAAAGATGTGAAAGCAGAAGGAGCAACTTGCAGCCTCCACCAGAAACCCACAAAAAGCTCTGCACCAGATTCCTTGCACTTGTGATGTGGAATAATTTGTTTTCTGAAGGCATTACATTCCTAAATGGCCATCATTCAAGGCCAGGCTGGATGGGGCTTTGCACAACCTGGTCTAGTGGAAGGTGTCTCTGTCCATGGCAAGAGGGTTGGAAGTAAAGTCCCTTCCAACCCAAACCATTCCATGATTACTGAGACATCGTGTATTACTTCTTTGCCACTTTCTCCCCCCAAAACCCCTACACAGCTCTAGTTTACATCAGAGCTGCTTCTATTAATGAACAGACTTCCTGGGTCACTTCTTCAAGATCTCTCCTCCTGTAGGATCTGATGTTCATGGCGGCACTTACTGCTTGAACGCAGCCACTGACAGAGGTAGCTGTAGAAAAAACTGAATATCCACTAAACAATGCAGTAAAGTGACTCTTCTGTGCCATTCCATTATATATTCTTCCCAGGCTAAGCTCTGTGCTGCTGCACCAGGTCAGAGCACCAGGCAACGTGACCGGCTCCTGATGGAGCTGAGCCAGGATTGCAGGAGCAGCAGGAGCTGTGGCTGTGCCAGATCATCAGTGACTTATCCAAGAGCATACAGGAATACGTGTGGCTGATGACAGAAAATAAGACGTCCATGCTGAGCCCAAGAGGGGCACACGAGGAGCACCAACCTTGGCAGGCAGTGCTGCAGACAGGGAGCAGGCATCACTGCAGTCAGACATCCTCGATGCCACATGATGGTGTTGTGCCTGGCAGCTCTCTTCATGCTGGCAGACACACCAGGCTGAAGAGGAGCACCCTCAGCCCTTCACACTGCTTCCCCCAGAACCACAGTGTCGACTGCCCCTCTGGAAAGCCACAATAGGGACGCCAGTGCTACCAGCTAACAAGGTCTTCTTTAAAAGATGAAGATGTAAAGCTGCATCATTCTGCTTGGGGTTTTTGGCTTGTTTGTTTTTATCTTCTTTGTGTTCACAGTTGAGTGACACTATCAGGTCTAAAATCACTTACACATACATGCAGTGTATCTTTGAAAGTATCTTCTGCACATGAAGCAGAGAGATTTCCTGGCACCAGCATATGCTAAAAAGGACTGAAATTGCTCACGTACTGCAGGAAGTTTATGCTTTTCCTATATGTCTTGCTTCAAAGGCTTTTCAATGCCCAAGACACCTTGGACACTGTGTGACAATCTGCAGCAGCCAAAACTGAGCTCCTGGTCCCCCTATGTTAGGGGATTGCCAGCTCATCCCATCAGCACAGAGCCACAGTGACCACTCTGATGTAAAGAGGCACAGAAGGGAAGACAGAACAGTTACCCCTGTCCAGCAGAAACGGGCTTAAAAACTAATGGAGCAGTCAAGAAGTTACCACTACCTTGAAATCTCTAATGCACAGCCTGAAAACTAATGTCAGCAAAACTGCAAAGTAAATGCAGCGCTTTGGGTTTTAATCCATGCAGGCAGGAGTTCTTAAAAATTCAGCTTTCCCCCAGTTGTGTTCTCCTTTTGCAATCTGTCAGCTTGAACCATTTCTCCAGTCCAGGAAAGTGCTTTATGATACTCCATCCCCCCAAAACGACAGCTTTGCTTGTAACACCTTTAGAAAGACAGAAAGAAAAATCTCTGCGTTCTCTGACTTCATCCTCAAAGAGGCTGGTTTCATTCCTGATGCTCCAGCATATTTCTGTCTTTTGCTGTACTTCAAGGCTATTTTCTCCCTGCCAAAATATGCAAGGAAAAGCAAAACAAGCCCTGCAGCTCTTATTATCTTTGGATGGGAAGAGGGAGAGAGACAGAGACACTGTTAATGCCTTGGATATTTCTAGATCCTACCACTGTCCTACCAAGCAAGTCAGAAACACAAAATGCCATTGGAAACATCACATGGGGCGTTAAATAAACAAAGAAACCCCAATGTAACACTGTAAGAGTCTAATACGTGTTATTATCAGCATATAGTGTCTCTTGCATGTAGCCTGCTTGAAGACTGTGCTGGTTAGACAGCTCACATGTTGTTTTTTATGAATTCAAACCAGCACCAAACTTCTGCCTGGGTGGTCACATCTTCCTAAACACGTTTGTGGTGTCAAATATTTTATGGTCTTGAAGGTTTTCCTGCACTTGGGATGTGACATGATAGCCAGCTGCACATCAAGCCAGGGGAAAAGCCAGGTGGCAAGACCCAAGGCCTGCATTTGGTCACATACAGTTCACAATCTGGTCCACAGTTTTGTAACTGAGCAGATAAAAGTTTAGCATTAACTAGGTCACAGCTACAAGATGCGTTGAAGATACAAAGTGCAAAGTCTGTGCACATCTTTATTTGGTAGGATTAGCCCCATCTCCTCCCTGCTGCAGCCCTGACCAGCAAACGCAGAAGTTGCCAAGTGCAGTCTGCACCATCCCCAAACCGCTATGGTAGTGATGATCCACCATCACTAAATCTATGGTCCAACACCATGGATGCTCTTCTCTGAGGATACGTTTAAAATGGATGTTTATATTAATTGCTACGGTGAAAAGTCAGGCAGAGAGGGAGCAAAGCTTCAAAGACTGACTTACTTCCCCCAGAACAAGAAACAAATTCCCTTTAGAAAAGTAGCCTTCCCATTGCTTTTCTGCTTATGGGGTCGGTTTCCCAAAGATACATCTCAGCCCATGACGGAACCCGAAGTCTCCAGAAAAGCTGGCTTTTTTAAAAAATGAGTTTGTACTGGGAAAGCACCACTTCATAGGCCTTGCTACTGGGCGGATTTTCCATGCATCTGCTCATCAGTCATCCATAGGGCTAGCCACACATCCCATCAGCATGTCCCCAGCTGAAAGTCCCTATCAGGCTGATGATGTGGCACCATGCAGGTTGCAGGCTAAGGGACATAGCTAACCCTACAGGTATGGAGTTTGCTGACGCACACACAGGCTACCTTTAACCTCCCCAATTTCAGCACTGAGGGTCCCAGCGGCACAGGCTACAGAGCAGGTAACTAACCCCAGCACAGTGCTTCGCACATCCCTGCGGCATACCGAGCTGCTAACCCTGTATGCAACAAGGAAAACTCTCAGGCTTTCATCCACAGCTACATAAAACAACAGGCATCTGTTCGCTGGCTCCAGTGTGACACGAATCCAGACTTTACAAAGTTTATCCAACACCAATTCTTTCCAACTTAGGAAAACCGAAGCTTGCCTGGCTGAAGAACAGGCCATGCTACTGCTGCGCATGTTGGTTGTCCTGCAAACCCCCACAGCAGCAGGACAGACAGCAAACTGCTGATTTGTATGATCTTCTTCTTCCTTTTGAAGGAGGCAGCAGCACCTCGGTGAGGCAGTTTCAACAGGAGGAGTCTTGTTCAGCTGTGGAAACCAAGCAATGGTCCAACAAGAACAGGACTTGCTGCGCTGGTGGTATGGGAAATCTCTCTTACTCCTTCACAGATGTTCCTCCTAACACTTCTGCTAATTGAATTGATAACTCCCTGTTTAGATGAACATATGGCTGCATTTGTATCAGCACTGTTTTTACTTTAATAATTCTTACAAGGCGCTTTAAGGACAGGCTGGATCACTAACTATAATTAGAGACCTGGTGCTCTGCCTGCCCCTCCAGAGCCTAACCATCACTGTGGAGTCTGGGCATGAGCCCTAGAGCTGTGGTCCAGGTGCCCAGCACAAGGACACAAGCCAGCACCTGCTTCCACAGGCATCCAAGCTGGAAATAGTCCAGAGAGTCTAATTAACCAAACTGCTCATTTACCTTTACAGAGCTGCTTTTCCCACAGGTTCTACTGGTAATGAGGGAGGGATACTGTGCCCCACAGGGGGCAAATGGACGCAGAGCTCTCAGCTCATACAGGTGCTAGTGTAAAACAGCCCTTCCCCTGGTTTTATGGCCAGGAGGATGAACAGAACAGTTGGGAAAAGGTGGTGGGGAACACAAAAGCTTACAGACACAAGAGCAGATCCACCAACATCCCCGCCACAGCAGGAAGGGTTTTGGCAGGAGATGCATGAGGACCATCTCCTCCCTTCTTCAAAGGCACCCAGGTCTCATTACACATAATCCTGGCTCCTCCTGAAATAAGGTTTTACCATACAGAAAAAAACCAAAATCACTAGCAAGATTAAACCATAAAAAAGAACCCTCCAGGTGAGCAGTGAACCTACATAAGACCCTCCTCCAGAGGAGCACGAGCATGGCTGCGGAGCCATGAGTGGTTTAAGGCAGCAGGACCTGATGCTAAAAAGAAGCTCTGTCCTGTTCCTCCTGCCAGCAGCGAGGTCTGCTCAGCCATGTCCTGAAGCCAGTGGGGCTCAAAGCAAAGTCAGCAGGGCTGCAAAGGGGGCAGAAATCTATGGCAATGCGGTTGGCTTGCAAAGTTTCTCTAAGTTTTGGGAGAGAACATGAATGATGAGGCACACATGGGCCACAGGGAAGGGGGGCTATGGTAAAAAATACACAAAAATAAAATAAAAAGGACAAAATGAGACCAAAAAAGAAACCCCATCAGGAGTGATGCACAGCTGGCTTTCAGTGCTCTGGATCTTGCATTTTCTGGCCTTATTTATGAAACACAAATAATCCAGCCTTCTCTGTAAGCAGCCAGATCCGGTGGAATTACATGTCTGAATATTCTCAGTAAACAGACAGAAAGCTGTGGAAACACAGCTTAAGGCAATGTGCATTAACAAGGGGGCCTTTATCACTCAACCTGGCTCTTCCTGGCAGAAGAAAACCTGCTGGCTCTGGCTGAAGTCTGTGCAACTGGTGTGTTTGATCGGCTCCAAGCCAGCCAGCGGCTCCAAGCAGGGATACCCCTGGCTGCATTTACTTACTTGTTTGTCCCTTGTGATGCAGGTGGGACCCACTGGAAAGAGGCAACCAAGGGAGAGGAGGGATACTGCTACCCATCACTGTCCCTTCCCAGGGTGGGAGAAATGATGGCAGGAGCCAGCCATGCAGGCATCTTCTTCCCCCAGTGCTGAGCATCTGCTTTAATCTCCTGATAAAAGCCCTATGTGCTGCTGACATGTACCATCAGCAAGGTTAGACACTGGAAAGCTGATTTCCTGCCAAAGGAGCACATCATCCACTGGAGAAAGCATCGGGAAAGAGCTGACCCCATTTCACTGAGCTGATGGAAAATGCCGAAATAAAACCCAGCTCACCCAAAACCAGGAGCTCGGCTTCACGAATGACAGAGCGCAATTGTCTGGCCAGACCGGAGGATCAGCATGCGCCCTTCTGGCTGGAGGATCTGAGGATCTGAAAGTATTTTCCAGACCAAAAACATTTCTTTTCAAAGATCTTCTGTTAAGGAGAGTTCTATTCCTACAGAGGTAAGCTCCCATCCCTGCCGAGAAGCTGCACCAAGACTTATGCAAGGAAATCTCAGTGCGAAGGCAGCAGAGGGGTCTGCAGTGCAATTTCTCCTTTATCCATCATCTGCACAGCGATGAGGCAAAGCAATGCTCTTGTGTGCTGGATTAATTGGGAGGGGTGATGGTGGGGAATGTCTCATGTTTTTTGACAAAGATGTGCATGGCCACATCCAGGCACACCCCAACACAGAAACCCCTATCTCCATCTCTTCCCCCCTTCACCTGCATGAAGGATCACAAAGCTACTGCAGCCTCCACAGTGTGCTTAAAATAAATTACTATAATTACTTCAAATAAATTATTATACTCAGCTCAGACACCTCAGCTCTTACTTGTTTCTAGCAAGGAGCATTCCAGGCTATTTCTCACCAAAAAAAAAACCCCAAACAACCCAGTAAATTCAGGTGGAGCCTTATTTTTTCCTACTCAAAGAAACTTTCCTTTCATTTAAACCTCACTATGTGATGACAGGAGGGGAGTCAGGCCTCCTAATGAAGAGCTGCATTCCTCAGCGACTGTCAGATAAGGAAAAATGAAAGAGCTTTGCAAGCACACGTCCTGAGTAGGGACCTGTAATGAGAGATGAGGACGCGGGTACAGACGGAAGGGAAAGACAAGGCTTTGCTTTGGAAGCTGGAGGTCACCACCAAGCTGATTCTTCTTCCTGTATTTACACTTTCAACGGCACAGGCAATTTTTAAAGCCACGCTGAAAGATATCAGCACAATTCTCCGTGTATGTTAGCAGGCACCATCCTAGTGCTATACACCACTGTGCCTACACCCACACTTCGTGCTTACTGCAGCATTTTCTATCTGAAGACCTCAGTGTGAATTAATTCAGCTTTCCAGTGCCCTTGCCAGGTAAATGATCTTCCTCTTACAGAAAGAGAGGATCAAGAAACAAACAGGGGCTAAAGTTGAAGCCACCCCACCAGGATTGCCTTTAGCACAGACCTTTATGTATTCTTCATACAAAAAGTGTATTTGCAACAGAGAGCACACTAAAGGTCAAGCATCAAGACAGATGCTGACACTTTGACTTCAACCCATGCCTGCAGAAACAGGAGCTGCATGCTTGTGCACTCTGCAAGTCCCCACGAACATGACTTTTCAAGCCAGAAAGAGCGCATTTTATAGCCCAAACACAGTCACAGGATGAGGGGATGCATGGATGTGGGTGCACAGACCTCAAGACCCCACAAGAGCCAGTCTCACTGCTGCTTCTCTTCCCCCAACATCAAAAGCTCTCCCCAAAGCTCCTAACTTCCAATGACTTGACTCAGAAGCAGGAGCAGGGATGTCACAAGTGAGATGGAAATACAGAATTGAGCTAGGGAGGTCAGTGAATCCAGTGGAAGGAGGAGGAGCAGAAGCAGGTCTGGTCACCAGAGAGCAGCTCTGAAACAGCCGCCAAGCCTTTAGGTTATGTGTGCGCCAGGGGAGGGAAGACATCCCCACACTTCCCTTCGGCTTATCTTGCAGTCTTAGATGGGGGAAGCAGCTTGGGCACTCACCACGCAGTGCCTTCATCCAAACCCTTCCCATTTACCTACCAAGAGCAGCACAGCAGCAGCTTTAAGAGGTCTGGATTAGGGACATGACTCTCACAGACATCCCTTGGTACACAGGATGCAATGAAGGATCCTCCCTGGAGCCATAGGGTCCCCTTGCTCCCAACCATGCAAGAAGCCTGGGTAGGTAGGCACCTCCTCATTCTAACACACATGGAATTCCCGTCCATCTCCCTCCCAGAGTGGAATCATTGAATTAAGCTGGAAAAGACCATTAAGATAACTGAGTCCAACCGTAAGCCTAACACTGCCAAGTCCACCACTAAACCATGTCCCTAGGCACTACACATCTACATGTCTTTTAAATACCTCCAGGGATGGAAGCTGGAATCCAGCCACCCCCACTGCCTGCAAGAGGTCTCCCCAAGATGAATCTCTCCTGGAGGGTCTCCAAAGGACACCAGAGCCAGAGGGAAGCCCACTGTGGAGCGAGAGGAGGGAACAATGGAGTTTGCACAGGGATCCCTTAGCTCAGGGTGCTGCATGCCCCCTCTGCAACCTGCTGCATTGGCATGCCTTCATCCTGCCCCTCTTGGGATGCCAACAGGGAGCCTTCCCCAGGAATCGGCTCTTGGCCTGCACACAAACCAACACACACTAGAAAAAAAGACGTGTATGAAATGAGTGGTGCATGTAAACCCCCTGGAGAAAAGAGAAGTGAAGCATATTTTGAGCGAGGTTCAGATATACCATAGCACACCATCACCTTCAGTTACTGAGACCCCTGCAGCTTCTGCTTCGGTCAAAAGGCCCACTATCCCTCTCAACTACCTAAGAAACTACAGCTCTCCTTTCAGACAGAAAGCGCTTCCTGAATCATGGCAATAATAAAATCAGAGATATTTGTGTGGCTTCTACTTTGACAGGAAAACGGCCGAAGCTGAGAAACATGCAGCTGCAATGAATCCTGTGTGAGCCCCTCTCACGCTTCACTGCCCAACTCCAGCGCTAGACACAAACCACTTTTCTTTATCCTCAGCAAGATTTCCTCTTCTTCTTGCTCCTCTTTACCACACATCACTAGCCAGCAGGACACCTAAGAAGGATGAGCAGTAACTGTAAAAAAGCTGATTTTTAAAAACAGCTGAAACACTGCACAGCCCAATTCACCCTCTATTTGATATATGAGGAAAGTGAAATCCTTTGGACAGAGGGACAAGTGCTGCAGCAGCTCCAGACCCAACTATCCAGTCCCATCCCACAACCCTGATGGTTTTTTTCCTGTAATCACATCCCTTTTTGCCACCAAGACCCCTTTTCCCCTAAACACATCCCTACTGTGATTTTAGTGCTTTGACCCTGCCAAAAGCACCTAACGCTAGAAAAGAGAGGGGCTGCAGCATCCCTGCTCCCTCCCCAGCAGCCATGGACTCTCCCTGGGATGCAGGATATGAGCCACTTGCCCTCAACTCCCTGTGTAAGCTGATAGGGAGGGAAAGAAAAACCCTATTTACAAAATCACCACATTAGCAGAAAGATGTAGGACAGAAGAAGGAAGCTTGTGCCCAGCCTTGGTGCAGAAGGACTACCACAGACATCGAGAAGATGATTTAGGACACCCCACATGGGCTGTGCTGGCTAGCAGTCCGGCTTAAGGAGAGCCTGGTGAGAAACAGCAGGGATGAGAAGGGAGGGAAAACCACTGCATGCGTCCATACATTTGCAGTTTTACAAGGTTTTGGGGTTTTTTTCTTGGTAGTGGTGGGGTTTTGTTTGTTTCTTTTTTTTTTTTTTAAAAAAAAAAAAAGGAAAAAAAAAAGAAACTAACTGAAAAACCCTCAGCAAATTTAGCAAAACATGTCAACAACTTCTGTGTCACAGCCAAGGCACACTTGCTCTCCTCGCTGAAAGAGGAGGCATTTTTAGAAACCTTCTTTTGCAAAACCTGTTGGTGGGCCTTTTGTTCTCCTTTCCAGCACTAAGCACTCACAAGCATCCTGGAAACTTAAAAAAAAAGGGGGGGGGAGGGGTGCCCATTTTTAGACTTACACAGGCAGGGAGGACTATGAGTGTGTCACCGTGTCTCTGAGCTAGATGTTACATTCTCCAGAAAACATATGCTGAAGGCTGGTATAACAAAAGAGACAGCAGTGATAAAGGGAAGCCTTATGTTCAAGCACTGGTTAGTTGCACAAGATTAGAAATTAGCTCACTATCCAATTTTTAGATAAAGGTTTTAAAAGGATAGGATTTCTTCTTCACATGAAAGCAATGAACTGATAGCTACTCATTGCTGAATTACTCATTCAAGATTTAAAAACAGCAGAAGTACAAATCTTGTCGTCTTCTGTGTCACCAGGACAAACTGCAGGGGCAAGGGTTAGAGCATCGCATCCAGGATTGAAAAATATATCCCATGGGTTTCAGAATTAAACCCCACTTCCGTAGGGACCCAAGCTGCCCTGCTGAATTTGAGCCAAAGATTTACTGTCCAATCAATTCAGAATATCCCCAGGGCATTAGAAGCTTAGTTATGGAAAAGATGGGCCACTCATTAGAAGAAATCAGAGGAAGGAAAATAAGGTGTATGTTTGCCAGCAGGATTATACTCCTGTTTGGACAAGAGGCTGCCTGTGATCCGAGCCTCTCACACGACAGGACAACATATAAAAATCGTTCCAGAAGCAGAAGGCACACAACAAAACACATGCAATGTTTAACATCCACACTGCAGGCAAGATGGACCTGCACACAAGCATAATCCCGAAGGATGCCACAAAACCTATCAGACACCCCCCAACCACCACGGACCTGAGCAAGGCACCTACACCAGCCATGACATGCTACACTTCTGTCTCCCCATGCAAGCGTGTCAAGAAACAGTCACGCATTAAACTGCTCATGTCAAAACCAGTGCTGATCATCAGACACAAAGGAGGTGGACAGACATCTCTGTGCCCAAGACTAACATAGCCAGGCAAGCTGCCTCCTGAAATAGCTCCATTCCATCCTCCTCCCAAACCTGGCTTCGGTTTCAGCTGCAGTTGCTCCCTCCCAAATTGTTCCTCCTTAAATAGTCTCCCTTCCTCTTTCCTGGGGGAGGATTTGCCCAGTGGGATGACAGCAGGCTGTACGACCAAGAGAAAGCTAAAATAGACCTTCACTAAGATTACCATCCCACTAGCAGCTGTATTACAGTGAAATGCAACCACCTGGAGAATTAATGTATAGACGGATTAACATATAGACTGAAATTTATAAATAGACTGAAATTTATAAATAGACTGAATACTTAATTTCTGCAATGTGTTCCCTGGAAAGGAAGAAGGTGGGAGCATCCACAAAATAAAGAATACACCACCCAGGCAGAACAGCCATGCAGGCCATAAAGCATTCCCCTTCATCTACAGCATCAACACAGGCTCCAGCCAGTGAGAATATAGAAATAGGAAGGCACTAACAATATTCTTGACACCACCCAACACACAAAACCACAGTTAATAAAGCAAAGCAAATAAATATGAGATGCATTTTGGGGCCAGAAAGCACTTGAAGCAACAGGAAAGCAACTGCTTCAATATCTTGAATGAACAACACTGCATGAATCCAAAGTCCTTCCAAGTGGTTTTCAGAGAGGTGGCTATCACAGTCTGGCTGCTAACAGGCATTCTGCAAGCGTTACAGATAAAGCACTAAGTGACATGGCAAAACTAGCTGTAAATGCTCCTGCCATCTGAACCTGGTAAGAGGGGAAAATAACCAGCCTGAATTATCAGGGCTACCTTTGGAAACACCAACCCTCCCTTCCCATCCACCAGAGATAATAGCCACGACGACTTGCTGCAGATGGGGAGTTATGTAGTAAGTGCAGCTACAAGAATCAGTTTGCGCTCAAGTTGTGGTTTACCACTGAAAAAATCCATCTTAGGAAAACCAGAGAACTTGATGCAGAATCAGACAGAGTTATCTTCAAAAGTCACACTGTTATCTGCTTTCAACTTACAGCTGCAGTACGCTGTGGCAGAACACGATAAATCATAAAGCCATCCCTAGCAATACAAAGACATCATATCTATAAAATAGCCATTTTGTGCAAGAAAGCAAACACGCAGAGGAAAAGCAGGTGGTGATAGGGAAAAAAAGAGAAAAAAAAAGAAAAG
Organism: Psittacus erithacus; assembly: GCA_009867235.2. Classification (NCBI taxonomy): domain Eukaryota; kingdom Metazoa; phylum Chordata; class Aves; order Psittaciformes; family Psittacidae; genus Psittacus; species Psittacus erithacus. The sequence goes on along the minus strand of WYDI02025041.1, from coordinate 17,756 downwards.
GGGGGAACACTTCCTCGACAGGGTTTATTTTTAAATGATGGCTGCTCAAACCTGCTCGGGAAATTGGTATGGCAGGAGTATCTCCTGTGCAAGAGGATGAATGGTGACTCAGCAGGTAAAAGCTGTCAAAAACATGTCCAAAATTAGAAGGATAAAAAAAAAAGAAAAAAGAAATCAGAAGGAAGAACTATAAATTCCTCAAGCAGTGCTGCTTTGTGCACTGGTTGGACGCTGCAGAGATGCTCAGCGAAACAAGCGGGGAACCCTATCCTCGCTCTGAGCATCCACAGGGGGTTCATCCTCCAGGAGCCACCAGAGGCAAGGGGAGCTTTGCCACTGATGCTGGCAGGACCCGTGGCACCCTTGTGGTGTGAGAAATCACTTTGGACCCTACGTCTGCCCCAAATGCAATGTGTGAGGAGATCCCATCACTGCTGGATTTCAGTTACAATGCTAAAGAGCCTTGCACCCCCCAAGGTGTAACCCTCTCCAGCCTTCACCCCACATTGCACATCACTCTGGGGAAGACAGCAGCAAGACTTTTTAACGCACGCTCAGACAAAAATACGTCTTTTTTGCACTGCTTTTTTTTTTCCCCTAAATAGAAGTCAAGCAGCCCAGCCAACATGGAAGGCTGGATAAACACTCCTCCTTCCCCCAACAGAAATTACAAAAATGCCTTTGAATTTGTTTTGGCAAGAAACAATGTTTTTTATGAAAGAGCTTCATTGAAAAGTCACAATTTGGAATGTACTCATCTATTCTACATATTTTTAGAGTTCTAATTACCACCTTAACAGTATTTTGACACAGTTTATGGTTTGTTAGGTGGTATTGTGTGCTACAACTGCCAAACACACCTTTTGGAAGCACCTTATTGTATTAATGCTAACTGTGGGGTTTGTGCCGCCGAGTCTCATGTTGGCAAATGAAAACTAATAAATTAACTCCATTTGGAGAAAACTCTGCCATTTATAACTCAGCAATTAAGAACAGATTTAATTTTAGATACTGCTGCATTCTTCAGCTTATCAAGTTACTCAGTACCAACACTGGTACTATCAGTACATGCCCAGCTCTTTAGAAACAGACCCAGGCCACTTTCTCACCCCTTAAATTAGCAGCAACAGAGATGAGAAGTTAACGCTGCTTTCCTCCCTCCCAGGAGCTGCAGCATATGCTCTTTGCTGAAAAATAATAAATAAATAAACAGCACACAAACACAGAGCACACACACACGGAGCACACACTGGTATTCCTACCACAATGGGCCAAATTATAGCAGCCAAGGGCACGTAAGGAGTTAACAAGAAAAACCCCAAGTCCATGATGGCTTCTGGCAGAGCTGACTGCGTTTGCAAACCGTGGTGTGCAGACATTTTACGGGTGATAAAAGCAGACTGAAGCATGGCTGGAAAGATGCTCACAGCCCCATCTCCCTTCCCAAGGCCAGGCAGTTGGGTGACAGGGAGATGTAGAAAGAAAAATGCTTTTTGTTTGGCGATGGCTCTGCCAGTGGGAAGGTGATGCCCAGGGAGGTCTGGTGCTGCTGGCAGGTCTCCAGCTGGCACCAAGGGGATGGGAGGCCTCTGGCTACACCCCACATGGGAGAGTCAGAGCAATCCAGGGACCAGCACCTGCATCCCAGCGACAATGGGGCAGCCCTTGCTGGGAAATAGGATGTGTCTTCACCACCTCCTGTGGGCATGTGGCAGCAAACACTGGGACCACCAGCAATCTCTACATCTTGAAAACAGCCTCTCTAGACATAGGAAGATAAATAGGAGTCAGGGCATGGGAGCTCCCCTTTCCCTGCCCGTGCTTACGGTGTCACCAGGCTTCCTGCCATCTCCAGCAGCAGGAGACCACGATGTACAGCAGAAAGGGATACACATGGCTGTGGCAGCAGTCCAGACTTTGAAAGCAAAATTAACACATGCAGCAAGGGACAAGTTGTGAAACTGTTCTCTAATGATGGCAGTGGAAGACCCTGGGAATCACCTGAAAGAATAAGGTGACAGGGCAACAGTTATTTGCCATTTCCATCATTAATCAGAGCAGCATTGCAGCCAGGACAGGCTGCAGGATCCCCAGAGATCATCTGACTAAAGCAAGATATGCTTTAGCCACAGGCACACTGTGGGGCTTGCTGCGGAAAAAGCAGAATGGTGCTTTGGCTTCTTGTTACACGGGAGGCCAGAATGGGTAACACACCAAGAGCTATGTGAAAAACAGACACAGGGTTTTGTTGACATGAAGATGATGAAACTAGTATTCACAACAGCGCAACAAATAGAGACAGCAAAATAGCAAGGTGAGGGCCCCTGAAAACCCAGTGCCCAGCTGGGACAGAGCAGCAGGGCTGACAAAGCAGCACCAGATCAACTCAGACGCTGGGAGAAAAGCCCTTGGCATCCTTGGGACCACACCATGGGTTAAGCCCAGGCTAACACATGATGAGGTCTCAAAAGACAAGCCCTCAGAGGGGTTTGCCCATCCCAAAGGATGCAATGACACCTTTGACACATCCTGTCCTCTTGCCATGTGTCCTTCTCAGGCAAAAAGCACACATGAAAGCAAAAAAAATTAAATTAAACCTTGGCTTTTATAGGGTTCCCTCTTTTCATACAAAAGAAAAGACACAGCCATCCCCAAGCACATTTTTGTTTACTGAGATTCCAGTGGCCTCATTTCCGGCTACATCCTCCTGGAAGGCAGGAGCACTGCGGCACTAATTGTAAGCCTGTTGACAAACAGGCTACCCTCCGCTTTCAAACTGGAATTAGTTACGCTCAGTCTGACCTTGCATTATTTTGAAGCACTGCAACACTAAAAGAAAATCAGAGCAACTTGTTAAATCCTTTGAAAGGTAAAGCAACCTTATTGCTCCAGGTTCACATGCAAAAAACCAACCAGAACAAAAGCCAACAAACCAAACCAAAATCAAGCTCTTACATCATGACTACTTCTTTGATGTGGTAGCATTTAGCCTTGCCATTTTAAGTTAATTCCTTTCTCATTTACTTGAACAATCACACTAGATTTAACAAGCTCTCCCTATGAAAACTTCAGCTACAACGAACTGCATTTGCTTATGTTACACCTAGGAAGGAAATCCTAAAACAGCGCATGCTTCTTAGCAGCCAGATTACTAGTTTTCAGTCCTCTCTGCAGATGCATTTTTAATCTCTGTGTATAATAAAGCAAAGTGTAATTGTGCAGGTAAAGTGAACCAAAATATGCACATGAGATTGAAAAAAAAAAAAAACAACAAACCACCCCAAAACCAACTTGATTATGTTTTGTAGAGCTGGCACCTAATGGAGCTGGAAGTTGAATTCAGCTCTGCAGGCACTGGCAGGGGAAGAACGCGCTGCACGGTAAATGAGGAACTTCATCACCCCACAGCCACAGCTCATGGGCTCCTGTTTCTCCTCCTGGTCCCCTGCAAAGGAGCACGCCAGGTCACGTATGGGCAACATGTCCTTGCACTTGTTCAGGCTCTGCAAGCATGAACAGGCAAGATCCCAGGCTACCATGCGACTGCTGGTCCACAGTGACTTCACATTGTCCCTTGGTGCATGGGAACTACTCAGCCCTCTGGATTTACACCGGTCTGGCTCTCTCAAGCCACCTCCTAACCCATTACCCGGGTTCTTCGCTACCCACCATCAGCAGATTTTATCATCCTGGTAAACCGGGCACTGCCACCCTCATATGCAAGCTCACACCCACTCGAAGAGCAAGATTCACCGTGAACCACTGACCACCTCTGAAAAGCCCCAGGTAAGATGGGCACTACTTTAACTCTGCTGTGAGCACTGCTCAGAGTCAAAGTCCTGGGCTTTCACCAGCAGCAACAGGACCATGCGAAGCAAATCCCAGCCAGTGGGACCACAGGAAGAGATACAGCTGCAGCTCTGCACCCAGGGCTCAACATCTGCACATCATCCCTATTTCTACCAAGCCTGGACCATCCAAGAGCCATGTGCCCAGGGAAGAAAGGTGCATGTGCCAAGCTTTTGCATCCAGGCAAGTTTGCAGCAAGGAGCTCTGCCTCTCTGGAGCCACACCATCCTACACTGCCTTCCCTATTTCCCAACAGCTTTTGCCAACACAATCTATTTGTTAACTCAAGACTATCTTGATTTGCCTTTACAGAAAACAAGAGATTCAGCATCACAAAGCATTTTCTCCAGGTAGAGGAGATAGCTGCCAGATTTAATGGTCCTAGCAGGATTAGAGAGGTTGTTCCCATTTTCCACCAGTGCCAAGAGGCTAAATTCAGCAGGATAGTGTCAGAATAATTACATTCAAAACCTCAAGAAGTTGGCGGGTTTTTATCTGCTTCCTCAGTGAGCTGGGCTCATCCACTGGAATTAAACCCAGCTAAAAGCATCACTGACTTCAACAAGATGTGTCATCAAGCACCAGACTACATCCCTCTTTGTCCCCACCCTCAAGGTGGGACTCTTATACTGCAATTCAGGCACAGGGTTCCAAGCCTGAACAGTGCTGGGAGAGACTGAAAAGGATCCAGCATGCGAGCATCAGCTGCGCACAGGAACAGCGCTGCTTTCCCACGCAGGATGGGGACAAGAGCCCAGGAATGCAAGAAGTCACTCAGCAGCGGTCTCCTGGGAAAGGCTTTAGCAATCTTTTTTTTTTTTTCCTTTCTTTAAAAATAAAAGAAAATAAGCAAACAAAAGTCACCCCAGAGAAGGCACATTCTGCTGAGATGTTTTCTGCAGGGGGTGCAGTGGAAGGGCTGGAGAACACCTCACATGGATATACAGCAACGTAAACAGCTCTGACAATACTCAAGCTGCAGGACAGGAAAAAATAAATGCAGAGCCCTGCACACAGGTAGCCCAGGCACAAACATTTCAGAGCTAGAGGTGGGTTTCCCTCCCCATCTGCCATGTCTAAGTCAGGGCATGGGAAGCCCAAAGCCTCAGTAGGCCTGGGCTGCAGCACAGACTGGGTTCTGCGCCCCTTTTGTGGCAGGATCCCCAGGTATTACACACCAAGAATATCGAGTGCGCAGGGTAGAGGGAGAAAACATGAACTATTTCTATTTTAAAACCAGAAAACAACTGAACATCAATGCTCACATACAGTTTGGATTTAGGAGGGATTTAAAGCACTAAGGCTTCTTCATTGCTTAATCCCACACCACATTTCCCCACTACCAACCAGTATCGACTTATAACAATGCAAAAGCATCTGCCCACATTTTTGCAATTATTTCAGAGCCAGCAAAGAGCACCCTTCCCTTTCTGTAGGGTTAATCTAAAGAACAGTTGCCAAAATGCTGAGAACACAGTCAAACAATAGCTCCTCTGATGAAATTCCTCCACTCCATAGAGAAACCAGTATCCTCCAGCTGCTGTTGCTTGTCCAGAGAGATCTCCGAGTGTTTACCCGCTCCCACAAAAAAAAGCGGGGAGAAAACCAAAAAACTAAGACAAATGGAAAGATTCAAGTGCCGCTTGCAGAAAATTAATGCAGAGCCCTGCAATATAACTGCAACACAGAAGTTTGATTAACACACCATTTGCATTGTGTGAAATATGAACCCAGGACATCAGCGGAAGGAGGGCAACACCAGTCACCTGTCCCAGGGATAGACTTGCTATACTTATCAGCACAGAGACCACTTCTGGCAGCTCCATCCCTCTAAATAACTCATTCTCAGTGGAATCTCTCATCAGTCATTTATAAAAGCCAGGTAGCCGAGCTGGACAGCTGAATTACAGCAGCTTTTATCCATGTATGCCTGAATACAAGTAGACACCTTTATTTATAAAGGCTCTCTGCCTGAAAGAGATTTGACATCAGCTACAAAAAGCATTCAGCATCCAACTGACTGCTTCAGAATAATGTTATGAAAGGTTAGCATGCACAGTCCAAGAAGACACCTTTACACAGTGCTAAGAGCTATTGTTAAAAGAATTCATGCTGCCTCGATGACTCTTTTATCCAAGCAAGTTTAAGTAATTGATTTCCTGAACACACTCTGCTGCACACCCTTGCCTCTTCTACTTGTATGTATTCAAACAAACATTTTTTTCCCTAGACTCAATTCTAAGGCATTTAGAGCATTTTTTGGTTTATCAAGCCTATCCCTCTCCTTTCAGACCTGGGTCTCTGTGCTTTCCAAGCTGCTGCTTCTTGCTTGATTACCTTTAGGCTCACCCCGACCTGCAAGCCATGAGCATGGGCACACACGCTCCATGAAAGGTGGGAACATGCAGGTTATACAAGTGCAAAAGGATGGGGAGGAAGATGGTAGTAATTAAAAAAAAAAAAAAGATCGATTGCTCACATTCAGTTTTCTTTAGCTTTAAGTGGCAACCTCTGATAACAGAAGGTAACCGAGTCCATGGCAAATGTGTGAATTTTGCTTTACATTGACAGCATCCCCAGAACAGCATGTGCAAACATGCCAAGCAGGGCTCAACTGGGCAAAGGACGACTTTACACGTATGTTCACAGCAGACTCCGGACTCTGTTATAATAACCTGAAACAGAAGCTGGCACTTCTGCCAGGGCATAGAGATGGGACCAGCTCCCCATGGACCTCCAAGGGCTGTGCTGTGCCATCATAGTAATGGTGAGGAAGAGCCTTCCTTGTCCAGTTCCTCATTTCTTAAGGATGATCAAAAGCATCCTTCCAGTGCCCAGCACCTTCACCCCTTGCACCCATCCCCTCCCACCACACCCAAACCCAAAGCACCAGACTCACCAGCACAGCACTGAGCCTCAGCACAACTCTCTGGCTAAAAGTCCCCACAGATGATGAAAATCAGAGGGCTGACAGCAACAGGAACAACCAAATAACCTCAGGCATCCCTCCTCACAGCTCCAGGGAGGCTTCCCAGTTCCCCCCTGAGCGGCTGGTGGATGGGATCCCCATGGGGCCATCCTTGAGACCCCAGCACCAGCGTCAGGAAGGAGCCATGTGCTGCCTGTGCGTTGCTGACTAAGTTGTTATGGTTACTGAAGGGTTTGATGGTTTTTTTTCCCCTCTCCTCTTTTTAAAAGCATTCTTATCAGTTTAACATAATTCCGCCAGTCAATAACAATTCTTATCTTAAAAGGTCACTCAGGCAGTTATAACTCTGCATTTCATCTACATTCGCATTATCTGGAGGGAAACAGCCTGAGGACTTTGTTGGTTGTTTTGGGGGTTTTTTTAATAATCCACTTTGGAACCACAAGATTTAAAAGAAATACAAGCTACCAGAACCAAGCCGAGCCCATGAGCAATTTGAACACACAGGGGAACAGACAGGGAAAAAAGGCAGAAAAATCACACTGATGTACGTTGCATGAGAAACAAAGGGACTATCCCAACAGGAAAACTATGAAAACCAGGGAAATGTGTGAGTATAGACCACAGCTGCTGCAGAAACTATGTTCTGCTTGCAAATGTCAGATCAGCCAAGTTTCTCCACAACAAAAGTTGTGGGTTCTTTCCTCTACCTTTCTCTCCCGATTTTCTTCCTTCTTCACTTCCCATTACAGACAGAGGGCAGAGAGAAGGGGACAATGGGAAAAACGTGAGCATCTGAGAAATCAAAAGAACTGATCTGTGAGGTTCAGGGGTTTTTCTTTGAAAACATAGATAACATGAAAAAAAAAATGCAGTGGCATGGAAAGATTTTTTAAACATTTCAAGCTAAACCTGGTCAAATGCTGTTTTATTCACCCACTGAATTATAACAACAATTAAAACTCATGCCCATACCTTCACCAGGCAAAAGTGTAGGCAAAGAGCAGGAGAAATAAGTAGTCAAAAGTAAGGCAGGTTTGTGGTTTGTCTGAAGTAAGTTCTATCAGAAGAAAGAAAAGAGAGGAAGAAAAGGAAAAGAGAAATCTGGAACTAATTACTTGCAAGGATCAGTAACAGAAGAAAAGCTTTTTAAAGTGCCCCGTGCTTCCACTCCAGGGCTGCCTTGCTCAAAAGCAAAGAGCAGGGTAAAGCTGCTGAATCCTGCAGATGACACTTACAATATTAACATTAAGTAAAATAGTATCTTCAAGCATGATAGCTCAACACACTGGGCCATGTCCAGCTCCTGCAAGCATCAGGGAAGACTTGCTGGGATTGGGGCACAAGCTGGCTCAGTCCTTGGTGCAACAGAGACACCAGCACTATCCATCTGTATCTCCTGTAACAGAAAGTCCCACGCCCACAACAGAAAACCAACCATGAGCCTGTTGAAGCATGGTAGTGCGCACAGGAGAACAGGCAGGTAGTGCTGCCCCATGGCTTATTTTTATGTATTAGAAGAAAGTTTTCTGCATTAGAGCTCTGAAAAGTCTACAAAGTGTAACAGCCATTATTAAGAGTAGCAAAATACATGGCTATCACCCTGGTTTCAACTCAGACACTGGAAATCTACAGGCTTCACCAGCAAGCAGAGCTTTTGCTTATGCCAGACAAGAGCTCTGAAGAAGGTGCTGTACTGCGCATCTGCACAGCCCTGCAAGCATAGAGCCAGATCATAAAAGCCATGCTGTAACTCTGACACCTTCACCAAAATCTCTGATACAACCATACCATGTCATGGAGCCACTGCATGTAAACACACAAATAAAGCTGCAAGCTGTGAATCAGGCATCAATGCTGATAAATCCTTCGCTTGTATCTTCTCTTGCCTCAGATAAAAGGGCTTGCCTCCTGCACAGAAAGGCTAGCAAAAGCCCAAGTCCCGGCCACACACAGGTAGCACCTACCATGCACAAAGCAAAATGGGGTTGCTGCCTCCAGAACTGGTCCTCCCATACCAACCAGGTTCATTTTCTGCTCTTTACTCAGAATCAGAACAGACAGAATTGCATGGCCATCACACAGTGGGTGAAACCAACCCCAGCTCTCTGCTCTGGGAAAAGAAACCCAGCTCGGAATCCCCATGTGCCAAAAACGCAACTCCCTCTGCTTGTAAAATCCCTTCCAAAGAAAAGCCAGCATAACCTTCTCCGACAAGGAAACAATCCCAACCTTGTTTTGATGAGATCCTGACCTTCCATTTAACACATCTGCTGCAGAAGAGGAAGTGGTGCACAGGTGGAAAGTCAGGAATGGATCTGCTCGCTCCACTCTTATTTGTTATTACTGGGACCAAGATGGAAAGCCACCGGTTTGGCCGTTTGCCACTGCCAAACTCACACTCAGCAGTGACCTCTGCAAATCTCCAGGCGTCCGCCTTAGGACCAGGGCACTGCAAAGATAAGCACACCATTTTTTAAGGGAAAAGGGGTGAGCATGCAAACCCGTGCATCCCCTGTATGAGGGCCGGCAGCCTTTTTTAGATGCCTTAACAGCTCCTGGGTAACCAAGAGTTAGTAAAACAGTAATGGCCTTGTTTGTTCAGTGAAAATAGAAAATGCCAAGGGCACCTGCACACAATTCATGTAATGGCTCATCCCAGCTGCAATCCTTGGTGTCAAGACCCACTCCCGCCTTTCTGCAGACAGAAAGGGTTTCAAACATGATGACTTATGCTTTGCCATGGGCTCCAACACTCACTTGGCTCCAGAAGTGGGGAGAAGACTGGAGCGATCAGGTAGTAAGCCTAAAACATAGTCCAGCAGCCACTGTAATACATCAGCTCTTCCATCCGATGAACCCAACCCTGAGGAGCTGTCAGCAATGACTCCTGAGGTTTGGATGCAGCGGCAGTGCAAGGGTTGCCCTTTCTTCAGACAGTTATCTGCAGTAACATTAGACACAAGCATGAAGCTGGAGATCTAAAGCACTGACGAATGCATCTTAAAATAAAGCAAGTGTTCACGCTAATTACTATTTCAGTTATGCTGATCACAAACATAACTCCCAGCTTGGTAAAAAGCTATTTAATTTGTGGCCCATGAAAGCAAAGGTGTTTTTTAATGGAAGATGAGAAAGGCCAAAGCTTGAGAAACTGTAGGAGGTGGGTGGCTGACCTCGTCCATGGAAGCCTTCACCAACTGCTTCAAGGAAATTTTGGCTGACCATAGCACCAACTGTTTTAAAAGCAACTGACCCAAATGCAAACGTAAAATCAAGGTGGCAAGTCAGGCATGCAGCTTCGTTCAGATGCTGAGGTCCAGCAAGCCAAAGGACGTAACTGTGCAGATATCATCCACTGCCAATGGCCAAAGCTGCGAGCAGAAGACTTTCCTCCTCCACTCAATCTCATTTGAAGGCAAGTGTATTTGCAAATTAGATTATTTTACCTGATGCTCTACAGTTAGTTCTTATTCAGCTCCTGATCTAAAGCTAATGCTGACCTCTCCCATCAATCTGTACCTTGGCAGGTTGATGACAGCCACACACTGGCAGCAATGCCCCATGCGGCTCCTCCCCTTCACATATAACCTCCCTTCACTCACTGTTGTGGGGACAACAAGCTGGTCCAGGCAAAGAATCCTTCTCAGGTCTGATGATGCATCAAGCGATCTCTGCATCTTTTACATGCACACCAGAGGGATTTTTCGCAGCTGTAGTCAGTGGGGAAATTAACCCTGGCATCAGGCCCCTCGCTGAGCCCTGCATTATATGACAAAATGGTTAAAAGGACACTACAAAGCATGCAAAACTCCCTGGGAGAAAGGAGCCCTCCCATGGGCAGACCCGCCTGGCACCACACGATGCTCCAGGCAGCAAATCACACTGCTCTCATTAGTTAACCTTTTCCTCCCTCCATCCTGTTTTAAAGTACTGCTACCTAAAAACAGTTTCTCCCGGCAAGCTCTGCCCTTTGGGAAGAGGCACACCAGCCACCTCATGACCCAGCCCGTTTAGCTCTGCCCCAAGGGAGAGACCTCACTGCTCGTACTGCTGGTGCTTTGGGAGCGAGCCACAGGGAGCTTCTCCCTCCTCCTCCGACTGCAAGGGATGCGCGCCAGGAACCACGAGGGAAGGCATTTCTAAGCAAACAGAAGATACAGAAGAGTTAAGCACAAGCCCAGAGGCATCTCCTCTAGGTTCCAGCAGCAGGGTAAGAGCAAAGGGGAACCTTCTTCACACTGTGCCACAGGCCTGCCTCCAGCCAGGGCGAGTGAGACTCAAACACTGGTCTGCAGTGCTTCCCACAGCTACTCTGAAAAGCATCTATAAAAATAAACTATCTTTGAATTGCAAGAGAATGCTGGGTGTGTAGCCTTGCGCAAAGCCCCTGGCTAACACTGCTCTGTACTGCTACATCCGCCCCCTTGCTGCCCTCCAAAGCGCCCAGCACAGGTAGCTTTTAGCCTTCAATTTGCAAACAAAACCTGGGCAAGGTGCATGGCAGCAGCTCAAGCAAAGGCATGCAGATTAGAAGAAAACAGTGTCCAATGGCTCAGCCTATCCCTCCATTTAAGAGCCCCAGCTCATGAATTTTAACGTGCAGAGCTGGCAGGGCTGCTCACACCCCTCTCCAGGCAGGGACAAGTGTGGAAAGGGACCACACGATGCCAACGTCCAGCTTTGCACTCAGAACTCCCTACTGCTCTCACTGAGCACAGGGATTAGCTCCTCATCCCATCATCCACCTCCCAGGATACCTACTTGTCCCTCTGGTCCCTGCCACAGGATAGCTCAGCTCTTGCACAGCTCAGGGGCACTTATGCTACAGCTCAGCATTGCAATGCACCAGCAAGCCAAGGAAAATAAAGAAAAAACTGGGAACCACTTTCAAACTGGGCACTGGAATGGCTTTTCCATCAATGGGGTCACTGCGTGGTGAAGCGGCAGCAGCTTCCCAATGAGCTGAGAGACTATCTGCAACCAGGGTGGCATCCACAGTCAAAAGGCTGCAGCCACAACGATCTGAGGATATAAGAAACCAGGAACATGTAACACCTTTTAACAGACCAGCTGGTACAGTTGGGGGGAAAAAAAAAAGAGAAACCACAACCACACAAGCCCTCCTTTGAGCTGGTGCACCTTCATGCTAGGCCATTTTTTCCAGCTGCATCACTTGGTCTAATTAAAGACATTACAGCTCTCTACAACCCTTGTCTCTTCCTCCGGCCAGTCCTTCCCAGGACAGGAAATCTAGGTTATTTTGATGTTCTCACAGTGAAACTTGACAGCCTGCCAAAATTAAATAAAGATTTTGGCCTTAACATGTGAAGTGGTTAAAGTCCTGTGCACAGGGCAAAGAAAGCTTCAAGGCCAGGAGCTTAAAGCTGTCACTCTGCTACTATCAGCGCAGGTGGGTGTCTGGATGCCCAGAGGACCCACAGGAGACTTCAGGCATCTATCTCTGTCAGTCAGCAGAGTCCACAAGAGTGAGGAAGCCATGGCAGCTCCCAAGCCAGGACTGGTGGGTCGGGATGTGGGACTACTCCATAAAAACATCTCCAGTCACACCTCTGGCCATCAGCAGGTGAGATCAGAAGCACATCCTGCACTCAATGCCAAGAGCCTACGGACCACAGTTCACAGACACAGCAGCCCCACATCTCCTCATGGGGTCTGTACCCTGCGGGGTGGCCATGCCTGGTGCCCCTCGGGTGCCTCAGCCCCAGTCGCCAGGCGCAGGAGCAGCACAGGCTCTGCTCCCACCATGGGGCACACTGCGCTCCTGCCTGACCTTTAGTGGTGGCTTGGAGAAGGTCGCCACGTCCTGATGGCTCCGAGCAGCTGGGACCGAAGCTGCCCAGCGAGGCCAGGCTGGAAGGAAGGAAGGAAGTTATAGCAGGCTTTTAAATAGCACTATGTAATACCTGAAACTTCTATTTCTGTGCAGGGATAATATGGTTTCCATATTCTTCTCCATGCATGGCAGGCCAGGCCATTTGTGCTCAAACTGAATTAGCAGCAACCCACATTCTTCACCAGTTAAACCACTGAAGCTCTGTGAGGCTACTCATAGCTGCCACATAGAAAAACTACAAGCTGTACACCTCAGCTAATAAGGAAACATACAGAGATTTCCTCCCGTGGTTGCTTCTCACTTCTATCTTACCTTTATAATCAAGTAGCACCTTTAAGTGCACTACAAATTGCAGGTGGTCTCGCAATCATCTGCACAGCCCCACACACTACATGTAGTCATCAAATCTGCAGTGTGCTCCGAGACACCAGTGTAGATTTCTGCAAGATGCCTTCTGATCTGAAGGGTGCAATGTGGTTATATCCACCCCTCCACGCTTGAGCAGGTACCCAAAGAACCACAGAAGCAGGAGGGTCCTCAGGGCTTTCTGAGGGTTCACAGCAGAACCACACTGGGTTTTCAGTGCTAACTAGGAGGGCTATCATTATCAAAAATAGCATCATAGTTGGAAAAAAAAGAGACGGAACTCTTTCAAAATAAATATACTTGCTTCTCCATATCAATTAACTGCTAAAAAGAGTTATTTTTCTTCCTTGAGGTTTTTCCCATTTCATCTGCCATATAGCAGACCTCTCATGTGGAATCTACCAGGCAAGAACGAGCTGGGCACCTTTGTTCAGAGTTTTTCTCCATGCCTGGTCCACACACACCTGACAGCTCGTGAGCCCAGCTCCACCAGCCAGCAAGGATTTCATGCTCCTTTTGGGCCCCCTCCTGACCCCATTTGTTGGTAATGATACTGACAAGGATGGTGTCCATCCACCAAGGAACACAGCAGGACTGCTACCTCCTTCTAATGGCTGTGAACTTGTGATACATTCAAACCTTCCCAAAGCCCCAACAAGGTTGGGGCAAGCACCAGGTCCTGCACATCTAAAACAACTCGCCTAACCCACTGTTACGTCAATCTGGACACCTCCTCCAGCTAATCAGACCAGCACGTTGCAGTCAGACTGGTGTTGTTAGAAGTCACAGACAGAACATGACATGCATTTCTCCACTGAAGGTGGAGACCTCATGTCTTACAGCCAGCTCCTACAACCCATTTAGACTGCACAGCCCTGTCACACCACAGTCCCTCGCACACCACCACTGCTGCATCCTCAACATCTACAAGGATGCTGGTGGGGTATCTATAAGCAGGGAGCCACCATTTCCAAGACAGCAAACTCCAGGAAAATGTAACACAAGCCACCTCAGCCCCTAGCCTGGGAGGGAATCAAGCCCAAATCAGTTACGCAAACAGCAGGGTAAAAACAGTGAAGAGTAACACAAGGTGAGACTGTGCCTCTGCTTCTCAGAACGACTTGGTGTGATTCCAATGCCAGGAAAGCAACAAATGCCAGACTACAAAATGAGTGCCAAAAAGGAGCAATTTCAGAAATACAAGTGGTTTTAACTAGAAGGAAGTGTTAACACTGGAAACAAAACCAATTTTTCCAGCAGTTCTTGGTTGCAAATCTCAGCTACATTTCCCTCCGCTGCAACAGACCTGCCCAGCTCAGGAAAGCACATCCTTCTCTGCAGGACACTTGGATATGTCCATTCTCATGGGAAAGCCATACAGAGGGGTGTCTGGTGAGAAAGAACAACCCAACAGACCCAGGTTTTGCTATCAGAGTTAAATGCCCTGGAGGAACAGCTCATTTTTGGAAGAAACATCAGGGAAGTGCAGGCAGCTCTAAAAACGCATTAAGGGACAGGCAGGAGGCTGGATGCTAAGCTTTGCTTGCAGGAGAAATCCTCCTGCCAAGCAAGGTCAATGGGATTACAGGGGCAAGGAGGGATTGCTCGCATGAGTGGAGATGGAAAGGGCCCAACCTCTGGTTTCCACCCTGGCTTATATGGAGCGAATGCCACCACGCAGGCAGCCATGCATGACTTCGTATCTGGGAAGGCTTCAAGACACTGCTTCCCTTCATAATTCATCTTTTCTGCAGTCAGCAGGTAAATCACCCCTCTAATGACCTGACCGACCTAGGGGACACGGCTACTGCCAAAACCACAACGTGAATGAGAAATCACAATACTGATAAAACCCACCAGATTTGAAATGGGCTGCTCACACTGACTTGCAGCAGGAATTGCAGCAACCCTGTGCTAAAGCCAGCAAATGGGAGGCTGCACATCTATCCCGGAGCAGATGAGAGCATGCTCCCTCCCTGCTCCCCCCCCAGGGCCTCCCCACCCAAATGGATGAGGTTTGGCCCTTCAGCTGTTTATAAAACCAGCAGTATTGCGCCCAGACACACTCAGCAGCATTCCTCCTTCTCATTCCTGCGAGCTATATAAGGGAACGGCCAATTCCAGCCTTGCTCCCCCATAGCCAGCCCCGATCCCTTCGTGTCAGAGCAGTCCCCCGCTTGGTTTCCTGCAGAAGGACTTAAATCTGTCCTCAGTGGAACACGGCACTGCGCTGGACCTTGTCATCAAATGGCAGCACAAGGCAGCTGCCAAATCCTGCCGGCTCAGAGCTCTAATAGGGAACAGCTGGAGAAGGACCCGGCATTCCTCCCGCCCCATCCACACCAGGGGCTCTGTTCAGGATCCAGGGCTCCGCTCGGGATCTGGCCACCGCCAGCCCGCAAGATTTCCCCCCGTCTCAAAATGCTCCCTGGCACTGCTTCCACACACACAGCCCCAAAAATGAGAACTCCCAGCGTATCTCCCCCACCCCCCGGGGGTTTAAACAAAAGGGACGCTTTTCAACGGGGATGGGGGATTGCTGCGCCTTTTTTTGCTGCTGTTTTGTTTGGAGGGGTTGGGGAAACAGAACTATGCACTTCCAGGCAGATCCCGCCTTCCCTACTTTCATTTCAGCATTTCAGAAACTCTGCCTAAAGCAACTCGCATCCCCACGTACATCTGCGCACACACACTTGGGAACATACATGTTTGCAGTGCACACACACCCATAAACAAACGCGTTAGCACGCAGCGCCATTCGCACCATCCCTCGTGCCATTTTCATCCTGTTCCAACTCCAATTACTTCTGCGGAGTTGAGTCACTTGTAATGGGGTATAAATAAACCCGAAATACACTTTCGTAGCCACGCACGTTCTCTGTAACGCACCCTGTATGTTCAAGTAACACAGAGCAGGCTACTCGCGTTTTCCTAGAGCTCCACTGAAACACAAGGGGGTATTCAGAGTTGCAGGAAAAAAAACGCGTCCAAACAGGATCTGAATGATGAAATGGGAATTGCTACACTTCAAAAAAAATAAAATTAAACAAAAATAGTATAACCCAGCTGCCCAAACCTTCAGAAAGTAACAGCTCGCCTAGCGCAGCGAGGGGCTGCTTCTGCATGCTGCAGAAAGCAAAGCAAGCCACGTTGCCCAAAAGAAGCCTAGAAAATCCAGACTGTACGTGACCTGACTTACTTATTTCACAGGAAACTGCATGGGGGGGGAGGGAAGGGAGGGAGAGGGAAGAGAAAAAAAACCTCCAATCATTCATGATACCGTAGTTACACCACACCACAGACCGGAGTAGTTTGCTATGAAAAACCAAACTGGAATCAGCCATCAGCCGTCTGGAAAACAAAAATGTAAGGAGAGAAGCTGCAAACGCAATCAGGCTGGGGAGCCCTGGCTCCCGACTTCTTCCCTCGGTGGGTTTTCCAGGTGGGTTTTGCATGGTTTTGTATTTAATTTTGCCTGCATGAAAGCATCGTTTGAGAAGGAGCTGCAGCAAATAACACTCACCGGGGTTGTTGGCCTCCCCTTCGAGGATGTGGAGCTCGGTGCAGTCTGCCAGGGAGTGCTCCAGGCAGAGCTGGAGGAAACGAGCTTGGGTCCGACTAACGCGTTTCAGCAGCGAGAGCAGCGCAACAGTCTGCTCGCACTCGTTCCAGCCCTTGAACCAGCCGGCCAACACGCCGACCTGGTCTCGAAACATCATGGTGAGCCGGCGGCCGGAGGAGACACCTCTGCGGGGGCACAGAATAAATACCCGGGAGAGCCTCCCCGCCCCGACGCCGCTTCCTCCCCTCCGCGCCGGGTCAGGGTTGAAAAATAACAGTAACCGAAATTAGGAGAAAAAAATACACCAAAACCAACGGATCTCCTCGGCAATAGAAAGGGTGGGTTTTGTTTTGGACGCAGCTTTCGGCCTGGGTTGGGTTTTGCTCCCTCTCTTCTGGCTTCGGTGCGGTGCTGGATTCCCTGATGGCGACACGGGAGGGAGGGAGAGGGGAGGGCGGCCAAAAAAAAAAAAATTTTAAAAAAAAGGCAAAAAAAAAATTAGAAAAAAAAGGCAAAAAAAAAAATATAAAAAAAAAAAAAGGCAAAAAAAATTTAGGAAAACCCCAGCGTCAGGGTCAGGGCTGCCCTGGCGAGGCGGCGGGGGCCTCACACCTGAAACAGAGAGCGGGGCGTCAGCGGGGCTGAGGGGGACAGCAGGAGGAGGAGGAAGGCTGGCCCTCGGCCCTGGCACCGCAGCTCCCCCCACGCTACCGCCTTCCCCCTCCTCCTCAATGGCAGATCTCTGACACCCCCAGCCCGGTTTGGGGAGGTGGGGGGGCACCCCACAGGGGATAAACAACCCCCCCATGCACCCAGCACCCTTGGGGAGAGAGGGAATCCCCCTCCCACGGCACCTAGGCACGGGGGAAGAAGCCCCCCTAAAACATCCAGCACCACCCGGGGGGAAGGAGAAGGAAGGAGAATAAACACCCCCCCGCAACACATGCAGCACCCCGCGATAAGCACACCCCCCCCACGCACACAGACCCGCATGCGGAGGGGAACAAGCACCCCCATGCATCCAGCACCCCTACTGGGGGGGGGAGCACACGCACAAGCAACCCCGCCGAAGCCTCCAGCACCGGGGGTGCCCCCACTGCAGCAAAGCACAGCTAAAGGGAGGGGGGTGGGGAGGAATGAGCCCGTCCCGTACCCCCCCCCCAAACACTCACCACACACTCCCTACCACGCTT
>WYDI02025040.1:0-25064 GCA_009867235.2 Psittacus erithacus | reverse complement strand
CGGCTTCCCCTCCTCCCAGGGCAGAGCATAAGGCTCAGAAAGTCCTTGGTCAGTGTAAACATTCTAAGCAGTAGCTAAAAACATTGGTATTATCAGTACTGTTCCCGCACTGAAAGTCATAAACACAGCACTGCACCAGCTACTAAGAAGAAGAAAAAAATGACTGCTACTGCTGAACCCAGGACAATACTTCAGACTTCTCTCCCTCACTGCAATTATTGAGCCTCTCTTTCCCTGAAACAAAGTTTATGTTAAGCTTGTGTGAAGTTAATTTTGTACAGAACATTTCCATGCTCCATTCCTTGAAGAAAGATAGGAAATTGTGTGTGTTTTCTCAGGTTAAAAAGCAAAATATGACAGCAGTTTTTGCATTTCAGTGCTTGGGCTTTCGAAGTTGGCAGAATCATTGTGTTAGAGGTGTACCTTTTGTTTAACAGAAGTAAAGTCTGCACGACACATTGGAATGTGTGTGAATGATTACTCCCCTAATGCTCTGTTAGATGGAATCTCACAGAAAAAAACTACACAGATTTGGCAATATGATTAAAGTTTTCATTTGGACAGAAGTGGTGAACAAGGGGTGAACCAGAAAGTTCTACTTTGAGAACTCAGCTTTACTTCACTATTGCAGAAGATTTGGTTAGGGTTACCTTGTCTCAATTTCACATAATACTAATTTACATTAAATGACAAGAAACAGGTGAAATGGCTTCAGCAAACCATTATTACAGCTGATTCATTGCCTTTCACCTTTTCCAACAATGGGTGTATAAACTGCTATCATATCACTTTTTTCTTTCTTGTTTAGCTTTATATGCTGTGACATTTAGGTTAATTACTCTTAATCACCCTGTGTGCAAAATGCTTCAATTCACACATTTTTCCATTTAGCAGAGTAACAAGGAAAGTCCTATGTAAAGCCAGATGAAAGAGAAAAGAAATAGGTGTGATGCAGTTGACATGTTGGAGGGAGGGGATGCCATCCAGAGGGACATGGATGGGTTTGGAAGGTGAACATGACGTTCAACAAGGTCAAGGGCATGGTCCTGGACCTGAATCGGGGCAATCCCAAGAACAGCTACAATTCCAGCTGTGCTTGGGATTGCCCTGGAGAATGGGTAGAGGGTAGCCCTGGGAAGAAAGACGTGGGGCATGTTGGTTGAGAAACTGAACAGGACCCAGCAATATGCATCTGCAGCGCAGAAAGCCGACTGTATGCTGGGCTGCAACGAAAGGAGCATGACCAGCAGGTCAAGGGGGGTAATTACCCCTCTCTGCTGTCATGAGACCCCACCTGGAGTGCTGCATCCACCTCTGGGGCCCCCAGCATATGAAGGGTATGGACTTATTGGAGCGAGTCCTGAGGAGGGCCAAGAAGATGATCAGGGGCTGGAGCACGTCTTGGATGAAGACAGGTTGAGAGAGTTGGGCTCATTCAGCCTGGAGAGGAGAAAGCTACAGGGAGACCTTGGAGTAGCTTCCAATACTTAAAAGGGACCTACAAGAAATCTGGAGAGGGACTCTGTACAAGGGCCGTGTAGTGATAAGACAAGGGGGAATGGCTTTAAACTGACAGAGGGTAGGTATAGATCAGATATTAGGAAGAAATTCTTTACTGTGAGGGTCGTAAGACACTAGCACACACTGCCCAGGAAAGTTGTGGCCACCCCATCCCTGGCAGTGTTCAAGGTCAGGTTGGTGGGGCTTTGAGCAATCTGGTCTAGTGGGAGACATCCCTGCCCATGGCAGGGGGAGTGGAAATAGATGATCTTTATGGTTCCTTCCAACCCAAACCATTCTAGGACTCTATGACAATTTGAGTTTACAGTCCCGGATGACAAAGTTAGGCAGTGAGTCCCTTGGGATAGAGCCATTTTTAAGGCAGGCAACTGCAATATAGAGTTTTTGGGATTAATCACAAAAGGTTGCCCTTGTGCCTCTTATGTGTCACAGGAGCCTACTGACACTAGGTGCCTGAATGCATAGCCCCTGTTCACAAAGGGCTGTCTCCAGTCACAAAATATTTGTCAGAAAAAGTTAGGCTTTGTCCCAGACACTGCTTTTAATCAGTTTAATCAGCAGTATGTGATTAAGTGAGACTTCATTTATTTTAAACCCAAATTAACCTGTTATACAGCCTCTGCTTAGTTTCTGTAAATTAACAACGGATATGACTTTTTGCAGCTAAGGTTACATTAAAAAGGTACATGTGCTAAAAATAATAGCCAAATAAATAGGAAGCTTATTATGCTTTTCTTGAAGTTATGTTCCTTATTACTTATTTTAAAGAATAAATAATGCTACATATTTTGTTACCTTTGGTTGAAACTATTGCCACATTATATATTGCTGTATATTTTTTATATATGTCTCCCTGTCCTTCCCCTACCGCTTCTACCCACAAGCTGCTCCTTGAAAAGCAAGCACTGAAAACACATAGCAGCAGGGCACCATGTTGCCTTTCCACAGCAACTGGGAGGCACTGCAGGTGAAGTCAAAGCTAGGCTCTTACAAAGTCAGAAATATTTCTTCAGTACTTTTCCTTTCCAGTGCTGGTGTACTGTTTGCTCAGTCTTCTCCTGCCCCTTATTTATCCCTCCTTGACTACAAATGGGGCCACCTTTCATTTCCTCTCTTAACTTGCCTCTCTAACACTTTGCCTTGAGTATTCCCTCTTCCCTTCACACTTCAATTAGCTATTGCCCTTCTAATTTAACTGTCATTTGCCGTCCTTTGTTGACCTGTGCTTTCCATTCCTTGAATGCTGCCTTTTGTTCAGTTAGGTTGATAGATATCCTGTCCCTCTATAGCAAGTGTAGCAAGAGGGTCCTCTGGTAAAAGGAGGTGCTGCAGTTCATAGGGAGTTCCTAAACTTACCTCTGACCTCCACAAGTGTGGGGTTTGGGTATGGCTTAGTTGAGATACTGTATGGGAATAGAAAGTGTAGTAGTGTTCTACTGCCTATCTCTTTGAAACACAGTGTGGTTGTTTCTTGCTACAATAGTTATTCCTAGTGCTGACTTCAATTTTGAAATGGCTGGTTTGGTTGAGACCAATTCTTGTCATCCTTCTGTGTACAGAGCTGTTTCTGCTTCCCTCAGCATGCAGTTCAGTACGTAGGCTTCTGTTAGAATTGACCCATCTGCTATTTCATGGACTTCAAATGAAAGAGGCTGACTATAGAAATGAGCAACTAAAAGTCTTCTACTGTTTGGTGGAAACTAGGGTAGATACTGGCAATACGTGTTAAGAGTCTTCACTTTGACCTTGTGAAATAAGTTGAGGGAAATACATTTGAAAGTTAGAAAGCAGACTAGGAGAGAACAGAATATAAATAGATTTATGGAAGTGTCATTGAGCGAAGATGGAAGATAAAGTCCTGTTACAATTGCTGTTCTCAAGATGAAACCTATTAGGCAGTGTGGTTATGGTGCTGGCCATCTCAGCAAGGCGATGCTGTCAGAACAAAGGTGGTAGCAACATTAGATTGCAATTTGAAACTCAGAAGAATTGGAAAAGATAATTTACCCATCTTGTGTGCACTTCAGAGCTCATTAAGAGTGCAGGTGGGTAAATTAGTGCTTGTGTTGGTATTAAGACTTAACAAATCCAAATGTTTCTATTTAAGCAGATATGGAGCTCTCTTAATACACCTGTATTGCAACTTGTTTACAGTTTTGTCTTGTGGATCTGTGGCTCCATGGTGAAACACGAACTAGTTTACAGTATAGCAATCACTCCTGAACTATGCCTTGAAGTCACACTGTGAGAGTGCAGAACTCTGTCAGCTGAAATCCCAAAGATCCTAATGATGTCGTAACTCCATCAGCTGAAATCCCAAAGAAAGATCCTTGTGATGTAGCCAGCATCATTACCTGTGAATAGCAGTCTTGAAAGACAAAAACCCAGAACTTTGGTTTCATTTCATTAGAAAATCTTTGAGTGAACTGGTTACAGGGTTGAACCTGTAAATAGAAGAAATCCTGAATCTGCTGCTGACTACTGGAATTTACCAGCATCTGAAAGCTAGTGTGAAAGATCAGAGTATTAAAGGCAACTTCCTTTATCCACAGGTCTCTCAAGACTCTCTTCAAGGCCTAGCTGGGGTGTGGGGGGGGGGGAAGCTGTGGGAAAGGGAAACGTGGGCTGGCTGCTATTGCCTCCCACTTTTGAGGGAGATTTGCAGGTACCAATAGTGACATGATGTAGCAAATGCATATAGATTTCATGGCCTATTATGCTTCCTTTGCACTGAAGTAAACACCTGCACAGGGATGGTAGAGAACCAAGAATCTGTATGTTGAGTTTTGTCATAGTTCATGCAAGATTTTTCAACTCTGTTCTTCCCTTGAGCGACAGAACTCTCCGACTTCTCACCTGGAGAACCTGACCTGGAAGATTATGCAGAGGCTTCTAGGGCTGGCTCTGGAAACCTGGGAGAGAAGTCTCCAGGAACTGCAGACGATGTAGGGTGGCAGTGGTGTTGTGAAATCATTTCACAAGAGACAGATTTTAGTTAGGAGAATTGAAGGAAAGCTACCAGTGGTGGGGGTGTTTGTCCATTTGGTTGAAGGAGAAATCAGGAAAGGAACGAATGGAGACAGTACAGCTTTGCAATTGCCCTTTCCACTCAGAATTCTTTAATGATTCAAACTTCATCTCTCTGCTGTACTGACAAAATGGAATTAAAGGTGTGTTAAAAGAGAGGAGGAAAATATACTGAGTAGATTTTAACCAGACCAGCTTGAGGGTCTGGGACAGCAAACAGCTCTAAGTAAATGTATGCAAGCATTAAGCATTTCATTTATAATACTGATAGACTGCATTTTTTTCTGCTGAGTTTTGCTACTGAAATAAGAAATGACATTTAAGTCAATTAATAGCACATCAGTGAAAGCACTCATTGTAATATCTGAGTCTTGATGTCATGACTGTGACTGAAGGCTCAAGTCTTTAAACTGCCTGAGAGAGCTGTACACCCACACTCCGCATGCGTTACTATCAGGCTTTTGAAATAATGGACTAATTGTTTCTAAATGTTTTGATTATGCAGGTACAGAATAGGTTTTCTGGTATTTTTTTTTGTTATAAAAATGATGCTTCAGAACAGCAATGAAAAATTAGACAAAAGCACATCCAGAATGCAGTTGTGCCTTATCATTCAGTCATACCAAAGCTTTCTGTAGCAAGCAAATAGTATACCTGATGAAGACACTGCTTAAGGCAGCAGGGTGTGTAGGGTGTACCTTTCTGTAAATATTGGGGTAGTACAGGATAAGCAGAAACTTGTTGTGAACCTCCATTCAGTGGCATCTGCTCTGAGTACAGGATGGAAATAGAATTGCAATAATTAATTTTGAGTAGAAACTGATGAATTAAGGCTACATTTGGCTCCCTGCCAACAGCTGCTGAGTGTGATGGGGAACCATTTTATGAGATGATGCTTGGAGGTTTTCATTGTGATGTTGGCATGCCTGAACCAGCAGGTGCTGAGATTTGTAGGATTTGTTACATGGTATCCATTAAATGAGAACTGCAATCGAAACAAGTCAAGCGCTCCTGAAGAAATGTGGGACTCCACTCAGACAGCTGAAGAAAGATAAAATCCACAGGAGCTCAACACTCCTCACTGGGAGGCCAAATCTAAAAGAGTAAGATTAGAACATTAGATTCAGGCTGTGTTTATGATATAATAAAACAAGTTGTGTCCTTTAGTACAGCAGAAGCAATAGGCATGGGAAAGACCCATTGTCTTCCACAATGCAGTGCATAAAAGACAGGGTGAATTAGACGGTTCAGCACATAAGAAGTTTACAGAGGCAGTCAAAGTCTGTAAACTTTGCAATGTACTGCTGGAAGGACCAAGTGAATTTTCCCACACATAAGAGAAGGAGATACAGTGTGCTGGCTAGTTAGTGAATGAATTTTTAGTGATATTGCATTGTTCTTGTTTATTTGCTTCACATGATTACAAACTTTGTCAGCTGCTGTAAGAAGTATTCTGAACTGGAGATCTGAACACCAGTGAGGTAGTGCCTGTACTTCTAATGCTATAAAGTGTCAGCATTTATAATCTTTGGCTGCTTTGACATCCTTTATATCATAAAATAGACAGGGGAGGGATACCATTCTGTATTAGAATAATTCCAGTAAAATATTTTAAGCATTTTAAAAATATTCTTTTGATTATTTTGCTAAGTTGAGACTGAGATCTCATTAAGTGAAAAGAATTAAACCATTGTTTCCAAGCCTGAATTCAGGTCTGTTTGGTAGTGGATAAAAATAAATATGATTGCTTTGATCTAGTTCTCTTTTGTAGCTATTAAAGGACCATTTATTTTGGCTATAAAGTCCAAGGGAAATAAAGAGAGAATATTCAGAGTAGAAAGATGCATTGTAAGGCTACTTGAGTGATACTTCCATATCTCTTTATACTGACCAAAATCATGCGGATCCTGACAGACTGTTAGGGTTAAACTAGAGTCAAAGAGAAGTAGGTAATCTTGGAAAGTTAACATTCTTACTGTGTTCTTTAATAATGGATAAAACAAGAATGAAAAATCTTTCTCTGTATTATTTTCCTCTAGAAAAGAAAATGGAAAAAAATGTGCTAAATTTGTATGGAGAGTTCATAAGTAGAAACTGGAGAAAATGAAATATGAAAGAATGACTTTTCTCTCAAAACTTTTCTACATATTTTTTCTGTTTAGTCTGAAAAATTCAATGAATATAAACTTGGTTTAGACTCTTCAAAATATTTTGACAGTATTTTTAATGGCTGCACAGTTTGCAAACACTTTAAAACTATCCCCCCCCCTTTTTTTTTTAATTATTAATATGAAGGCCAATTTTTTTTTTTTTTTCTTTTCTTTTTTTTTTTATAAGGTAAGAAAGAGGAGAACACTGGGTCAGAGGCACAGTCTGTTTGCCATAAGGCCAAAAGAGAAAATATCTGCAAACTATCTCACGTTTTAATAATCATCCTGGAAAAACAGGGCTGAGATATTAAGGCCAAGGATAAACATTTAGAGAAACTTCAGTGTAGTAAATCTTTAAATACCTGGTTGGTGTTAGTGTATGAACAACTTAGTAGCAGAATTTTCCATCGCATTCTCTGGGCAAAGGCTATGCCTTAATTTTAGTGTTTTTTGGGTTTGGTTGTTGTTGTTTTGGGTTTGTTGTTTTTTTTTTTTGGGACGGGGGTTCAGATGTGCCTAAAATATTTATAACATTTATCTTCTATGTTTGTAGTTGATCTGGATCTTTAGACTCCTAAAGATATATCTTTCTATGAGAGAAAGTCATGCTATTTACCTCCTGATGGAGAGATTCCTAAAGTTGTATTAACTATGCTTATGCTACATGAACTGTCTTTTCCAGTGCAGATCAATCCCATACAAGGGAGGATGAAGTTCTAAGTCTTCTTTCCAATTCACACTGTGATTGAATGGATCAGATATGGTTCAGGGAATCATGAGATTTATCTTGATTTTGTTTCTGTTGTATGACAGGCAACTTGCCAAGTCTGTTAATTTATTGGGTTTTGTTTGTTTTTTTTTAATTCACAAGAAAAGTCAGATTACTGCTCCTGCTGCTGTCTGTATCCAAGGGCAACAACTCCGTTTTAGATTGGTATCTATGGCTCATCCCTGAGGCTTTGTGCAGTTGGGCTAGTTGCATGCAAACAGGCTTTTCTTTGAGGACTGTTTTATATATATTTTCCCTTCACAGTATACTAGAACTTATGGCAATTGCCTCTATCCTTGCCAAATTTGCTAGTTGTTTTCCAGCAGATGACTATTAGAACAGAACTCTGAAGTGATGGTCTAGCTTTGTTTTACAAGCTGGTGGTTGAATCTATCAACAGTTCAAAAAAGCATGTCAAGTCAAAGTCAAAGCCTTCTGGACTAAATTATTGGGCAATCCTACAGTCTGCCAAGAAGAATGTATGAAGAATAGAGTGTGATTCTGATGTCTTTCAGATGGTGCAGTGTTATCCTGTCTGATGTTATCCTGTTAGGTACATGATGTGAAATGGCATAATGTTGCCTGTAATAAAACCATGTTGGATTGAAAACTAGAACAGTAATGACAAAGCCAAACAGGCTAACAATAGCTTTCTTGAAAACCAACAATTTTCTAAACTACCTATGGATCTCCATTCAGCTGAAGTTAATAGGATTTCATGCAGGCTTAGCTTTTTACTATTATGCATCTTCACACCCACACACAGATTATTTCTGGTTCTGCCTATGAATTCTTAATGTTTAAAGTTTAATAGGAAATGCATTGGCTGAGTAAATTAGTGCTGAAGCTGCTACTTGTTTTAGCCCCACTGCAACTGTTACAGGAAAAAAAAAGATGTTACAACCTTCACAGCTGTATCCTATATTGGCCTCTTATATATGATGCGAAAGCATAAAAAACCCAGAAGTGCAGGTTCAGCTGGTTTGCCAGCCCTTCAGTGTCTTAGCAAAACACACTTGAGTTTGATATTACTTCTTAAAATAAATAAAAAACCAAACCTTTTGCCATTTAGCCCTTCTCCAGGCTATTGTAGCAATCAGCATGTCCAGACTCTGTTTTGGCCCGTCATCAGTAACAGAGCAGTTCTGTGAGTTGGACTAGTACTAAATTATTACTGGCATTAGGGAAGCAGAAGTTTGGCCTAGCATTTCAGAGTACAGGCAAATGTCCCAAGGGTTATTCTGTATGTAACTTGGCAAGTTCTAACTATTTTCAGCTTTCAGGATGAACTTAGGAACTGCACTTTTATCAGTTAATGGCACAGGAAGAGCATGTTTTTTTAGTGTGTGTATGTGCATGTGTTTTACTGAGCTGTTTCTCAGGGTAATATTTGCAGGTGTCATGTAATTAAAGTTTAGTCTAGCATGTGGTCGTTTTTTTAATAGTACTTTTCCCATTTAGACTATCTTAGGAGTACTTACATGGTGGAGTGATTATGTAGGCAATTAACTCAGTCATTATGTGCTCAGCAATAGTTCACACACAGCTCTGTACATTAAAACCTGCTTTTTATAGAAGAATCAAATGTTAGTCTAGATACCAGGATCTTTGTTTCTCTTTTAAAAGCAGTCTTCTGGGACCTTTAACCTGCTGCTTAGAGGTGGGCAAAGGGTCTAGCTTTTTGATTGATCACCATTAACAGAGAAAGCAGCTGGATTTTCCAAAGTGTTACAGGCTGCAGTGTCAATAATTTGTTACAAAAATATGTCATGATCCACTTTAAAGTCTCTGATCTCCCTCCTCAAAGGGAAGAAAATCAATCAGTGAGCAGGGTTGAGACAATTGGTTTTTAGTTCGTAATTCATAGAGTCCTAGAATGGTTTGAAGGGACCTTAAAGATAATTTAGTTCCACAGCCCCTGCCATGGGTAGGGATACCTCCCACGAGACCAGGTTGCTCAAAGCCCCATGTAGCCTGGCCTTGAGCACTGCCAGGGATGAGGCAGCCACAACTTCTCTGGGCAGTTTGCGCCAGTGCCTTACCACCCTCACAGTAAAGAATTTCCTCCTAATATCTGATCTATACCTACCCTCTGTCAGTTTAAAGCCATTGCCCCTTGTCCTATCACTACATGCCCTTGTAAAAAGTCCCTCTCCAGATTTCTTGTAGGTTCCTTTAGATGCTGGAAGCTGCTCTAAGTTCTCACCAGAGTCTTCTTTTCTCCAGGCTGAATGAGCCCAACTCTCTCAGCCTGTCTCCATAGGAGAGGTGCTTTCAGCCCCCTGATTATCTTCATAGCCCTCCTCAGGCCTCACTCTAACAGGTCCGCCTCCTTCATATGTTGGGGGCCCCAGAGGTGGATGCAGTACTCCAGGTGGGGTCTCATAAGAGCAGAGTAGAGGAGGAGAATCACCTCCCTTGACCTGCTGGTCGTGCTCCTTTCAATGCAGCCCAGCGTACAGCTGACATGCTGAGCTGCAGATGCATGTTGCTGGGTCCTGTTCAGTTTCTCGTCAACTAACACTGACATACCTATAAAAGCTTTTCTTGTTGCCCTTGACGTCCCTGGTCAGATTAATTCTATTAGGGCTTTAGCTTTCCTAACCTGATCCTTGACTGATAGGCAAATTTCTCTGTATTCTTCTAAGGCTGCCTATCTTTGCTTCCACACTCTTGTAGGCTTCCTTTTTGTGTTGGAGTTTGTCCAGGAGATCCTTGTTCTTCCACACAGACTTCCTGGCATTCTTGCCTGACTTCTTCTTTGTCTGAAGTAGTAGTAGTATTATACTGTACTTTAGTTATTAAACTGTTCTTATCTCAACCCATGAGTTTTACACTCTTTCAGTTCTCCTCCCCATGGTACCTGGGGGGTAAAGGAGATGTGAACAAGCAGCTGTGTGGTACTTAGCTACTGGCTGGGTCTGAACCATGACAGGCACTCATCATCTAGGTTTCCCCTTTGAACAGCCTGTAGCAGACCCCTACTATAGTGTCACTTGTCCCTGCTCTCCCTTTAATCCTGACCCTTGGGATCTCTGTTGAGTCCTCAACCATCTCCAGGGAGAGCTCCATGCATTCCAGCTGGTCAAACATACATACTCATCTTCCCTGCCTGAACTTTCTCAAGAGGCTTTATCCTTCCATTCCAACACTCCAGTCATAGGAGCCATCCCTCCATGTCTCCATGATGCCAGTAAGATTGCAGTCCTGCAGGCATGCGTTCCAGTTGTCTCAGAACTGTGCAGTTTACTCTCTTGGATAGCATATAGCTCCAGATGTCCTGAATGTCCTTTGCTGTTCTTTGATAAGGGATATTCATCTGTGATGCTGTGATTTTTTATAGACCAAATGTTTTGGCCAGTAAGTTATACCAATCAGTCACATATGGTAGGTAATGAAGCATTTCCAGAAGAGGAACTCTCAGAGTCTTTGATTATCATGAATGAATGTATGAAGTTTGTGTGTTTGACTGTTTTAAAAATGGCATAACTATGAAAGGTGCTTTCAGTTTTAGAAGTCCAGAGTAAGTCAATGTGCCACATCATACTTGCTTTTAGGGTAGGATGTTGATGTCCTGATTGACAGAACATGCAACAGCCTATTACTATAAGAACAGGACTGGATTGAGGTCACATCAGTTTATGACACTTTAATTGATACAAGGTAGATCATAATGAAATCTATACACCCAGGTGACCCTGAACAGACATCAGTGAGGTCAGTAAATTCTAGTCCAGCACAGTCAGTGAGAGATTAGGACACTGCTACATGTCAGATATGTCGTTGCTTGTCTTCTCTGTGACAGAAAATGAAGCACTAGGAGAGGGACAAAATAATTCTTTTTCTCAAGAGGAGGATGTGCTTAAAAGGAATCCAGGCTCTTACTCATTGGTGAAAAGGGGGTAAAGAAATTAATTATTCAAGATGTTTCAGGAGCAAACAACTACAGACCAGGAAAAAAAGTCAAGACTGTAAAAAGTAGATGTCTGCCTCAGAAAGAGTAAGTTCTAGTTTCTTACTGCATGACTCAGATCTACTAATTTACAAATTATAAGGACAGACAACTGAGACATGAACACAAACCTGGATTTTATAAACTGAAAATCTGAAAATGAGGCTTAATATCAGAGTAAATACTGACCAAAAAAGGTTTGAGAATGACTAACTGAGAAACAGATATAAATAATAGTGGGAAAATGCACTGGATTGAAGCCTATCAAAAGGAAGATTATATCCAGAAAGTTAGTGGAGATTTCTAAGGGAGTAGGGCAAAGCATAAAACGGTAGAAAAGAGTGAATAGGAATTTACCTAGAGCTCTGAAATTTTCTGGTTTTATTTCACAGTTACCAAGTTTCTGACCTAGAAATTGAAATGTCTGAATAGTCAAATTGCTGCAGTAGAAAGAGTGAGGCCTGAAAGCAACTAGAGACGAAGGGAAAGAACAAACTGAGAATCTTCTCAGCAATGGGCAATTTCCTTCATTTTTTAGGGAAGGAATGTAAAAGTTATTGTAACCGTGTATGTTAAAAGGGAAATTGCAGCTGTTGTAAATACCCACTGGGCCTAGCTGAGATGATTTTCTAATGCATGCTTATAAGCAGTATGAAGACTTGATAGTCTTTCTGGCTGTGGGAAGCTGCATTCAGACTGCTCCAACAGCAGGAGCCACAGGGCAAAATATATTGGCTGTTATTTGTGATTTGTAAAAAAAAAATAATTATTTCCCTACAGTTCATTTACAATTTTGTTGCATTCATTCATACTTTGTGCTTTATGACTTTCTCAGATGTAGAGAGGGGTTTAGGGTTTTTTTCCATTCCTGTGTAAATGCTGAAAGACTGGGCCACTTCTTCAAAGCACAGCTCATTGAAATAGTCATCCTGGCTCAGGGCAGGCCCTTTGAAGCAGTCTAAATTGGGCTTATGAGTTGGAAGATGATTTCTTTGACAGTCTCTCTGATGTGGCTATAAATGGTAAACCCATTGGAAATAACCATTTTGGTTTAGAACAGCTGGCATGAGAGAAATACAAAGTAAGTCAGGATGTTTTGTCAGCAACATAAGGCAGCAAGATTCCTTTAAGTGCATGGATCTGGTACTTGTATAATACTAGTGTGGCAGCTCTTGGTAAACCTTTGTCACACAAGGTGCAAAACCATTTGTACTGGGTGGAATATTATCTAGACATCAATAAGCCCTCAAAAGGGGAAAAAAACAACGTACATCCTCCTGGCTTGCAGTTCATATTCTTACATTTGAAAGTGGATTTGTTTTAAAATACTCTCTGAAGTCAGGTTCTAGCTGTCAATGCCCAGCTAGTACCAGATGATTTAACTTTCTGGATTTTATTTTATTTTTTAAAAAATATTTCAGGCACTCTTTTATGTTAAAATATTCTGTCAGGGTTTTCTCTTGCGTTGTGATTTTTAAACTGATATTATCTCCACACTTGTTTTTAATAACCGTTTGGCAGCTGACAGCACATATCTGTTTTCTTATATACTGTCTTTCATTCTGTATGCACCATGGTTTGTTTATTTTGTTGCTATTTATAGTAGGGTCTCCCACAAGGCTGTGGGCACTGGTAATGATTTTTTAAGAGCAGAAATAACCTTGCAGCAATTTCATAAATGGAAAGTAACACACAGAATAAACAGATGAGATGAGAGAACTAATGCATATAATAAATTGGCTCTTCATTCTCTCATCACTCAGAGGAATCTGTCAGTCCATGAGGCTAAGCTGAACTGTGATGAATCTGTCTTGGGGAGTGTATGCTCATATCTTCCAAATACAATTATATCCCCTGTCAAAAGAAGATGCACTAAATCTACATTTCTTAGGAAATCTAAGGAGATTTCATATGATGTATTTTTTAAAATGTTGTAGCTATTGTATATGAAATCTAGTTATAGTCATTGCAAAGAAATATTATACTGAAATGTTACTGTGATTCCAGTGTAATAATAGTTTAGTGCTTAGGCTGTCCTAAAATACTGGTAGTGTTTAAACTCAACACCAAATGC
Source organism: Psittacus erithacus (assembly GCA_009867235.2). NCBI lineage: Eukaryota > Metazoa > Chordata > Aves > Psittaciformes > Psittacidae > Psittacus > Psittacus erithacus. The sequence continues at coordinate 11,571 of WYDI02025040.1, read as the reverse complement.
TCACGTGGCCCCAAATGGCAGAAGACAACTGTCTTCAGATACACTGGTGGTGTGCTGGAAGGTTTAGGAAAGAAAATGCATCCTTTGTTTAGGCTCGACTTCCAAAATTTTTACCATGTACCTCTCCCTAAAGACTGCATTTTTGAAGAACCTTAAGGTGAGTTCTCTGGACAGCAGGCAAAAATCCTTGGGGACCTCTCAATCCTTTCTGACCTTCACCTTTGGTTTATAGGGATCCCAAAGCCAGAAATGCGGGAGCATGCAACATTTCTTCTGTACTTCCGCACATCATTTATACGGGAGCTGGTTTTTTTTGTACTGTCTTCTCAGAACACAGCCATCTCCAATGTAGCTCTTAAATTTTTAATTTGCAAGGCCCATATTTGTAGGAATATTCAATGTATTTGCAGTGCAAATGAAAAGATGGAATGACCAGACATGTGTTTTAATATTGAATAATTGCTTACATTTCCAAATAGTTAGCTCTGAAGTACTTAGTCTGTATCTAAATCTCAAATCAGGCATTCATAAAATTAATCTTAGTGTAAAGCAAAACAGTCAGATTGGGAATAGATTCCTCATATTAGGCACCTAATATTGAACATGCTTCTTTTTCTTGCTTTAAGAAGGCAAGTGAGCTGTGTGAGGTATTGTACTTCTCATTATCTTTGGTCAGACCTTTCTTTCTTTCTAAGCCAAACAAATTGCATGGCACAAAAGGCAGGGTCACAGCAGGCTTCTAATTTCTTCTTAGAATGAGAAAACCTATGAGCAGCTGACAAGCTGTGGTGAGTGGTCAAATATGGAGTGTAGGGTTTGCTTCAGCATTCTCATACCTGACTTAACAATGAAGCAGTTTGTTGTTCTCTTGTACTTCTATCACACCTTTGTTACTTAACTTCCTTTTCATTTTACTTTCGGATCAATGTCACTTCAGCATCTACATTAAGTTCGTTAGTGAAACTGATGAAAAAAAATAAATGTGCTAAAGAAATGTCAGCTGTATTCTGTGGCACAGTTACCGATGGGCTTCCCCTGTCTCTGACAAAGTCATCAGTTAGATTGAACCGCAGGGAAATTGTAATTGGATCTAAAACAACTCTGAAATGTTGGTGCCAAAGGGCCACTTAAATGATTCTGTGCTTGTGCTTAGCTATGTTAACCTAACTTCTGTCCACTATTAAAATCAGATGCTACCAGCAACAAACTGGTAATCATGGACCAATCTAGGTTTTAAGTTAGGTCTTTACTGTCTTAAAGCTTTAGGCTTACAACTCATCTATGTTAAAGATAGCTCAAGGACACAAGATGGAATCTTTTATCTGGAATAAATGGAAGGTTGTCCAAATGAATTCACAAGTGTGACATATAACAGCTTCCTCAGTTCTTTAGCACTTTTTTATCCTGTCAGTACTGAAACAGAGAGACAAAATTACTTTAGCTGCCGGTTTCATCTCTGTTAGCTGAATGCATTAGACAGTTGAGTTTTCATCAGTCAACCTTTAAATTTACCCAAGCATAAAATCTTGGACTGATGCTTGCAAACAGTCTTAGTACTTTAGCTAGCCTTATGTTTAGGCGGGGTTAAAGCTTGAGCCATAAGCTGGCTCTTTCCAACATAATAAAGTGGCTTGTTTTAAATCCAAACAGAGGAACCTGCATGAAGTAAACCAAAACTTTTGCATATTAGGTAGTACATCAGATAGGGCACAAAGCTGATTCAAGGGCTGGAGCACCTTGCCTATGAAGACAGGCTAAGAGAGTTGTGCTTGTTCAGATTGGATAAGAGAAGGCTCTGAGCAGACCATGGAACAGCCTTCCAGCACATAAAGGGGATCTACAAGAAATCTGGAGAGGGACTTTCTACAAGGGCAAGTAGTGATAGGACAAAGGGTAATGGCTTTAAACGGAAAGAGGGTAGGTATAGGTCAGATATTAGGAAGAAATCCTTACTGAGGGTGGTGAGACACTGGTACAGGTTTCCCACAGAAGGTGTGACTGCCCCATCTCTGGACGTGTTCAAAGCCAGGTTGGACAGGGTTTTAAGCAACCCAGTCTAGTGGAAGGGGGGTTAGAACTAGGTGAGCTTTGAAATTCCCTCCAACCCAAATCAGTCTACGATTCTGGATGAAATTTTTCTTTTTCTCATTGATGCTAAGATCCAATGTTGTCATATGGGTGGGAACACTTTTTGGATAAGCTACTCATAGTTTTCAGTACCAGTAACTGTTAGATAACTCCTGATCAAAGCTTAGTAGGAATTGTAATTGGGCATATAGTTATATATACTGGGCAAACTACCAAATGCAGTTAATACGACAACTAACACCAGTAATTTCCTGTCACAGAGGGGCGCATAACTAGGGGCAAAAAATCACCTCCATCATATCCCTCCCCCCTGCCAACAGATTTATGTTGTTTCTAACTCTTATCTTGTGCATTCCAATAATAAATCTTTCGGATGTGAAACACAATTTTAACTTCAGAAGAGACAGCATTTCCCTAGCAAAGTGTCAGTGATCAATCCAGAAGGCACTTTACTATATTGCATGCATCTACATTTTACTAGACAGAATAATTGTAGCCTGAAATCTGCAGCTTTCCTAGAACTAGGAATGTAATTAAAACCTATTAATTAAGAAAGTTAATATAATTGATAATTTAATACTTATTGGTGTGTTCTGCAATGATAGTTGTGTGCTCAATATATGGTCTTCAAAATAACAGTCAAAAGAAAGCTCATAAAAACCAGTACAGTCCAGCTGAAGTTGATAGAAGTGTGCCAGCTTGCAAGACCTTTTCATTTCTTTGATCTCACAAAAGGAAATTTCTCCCCTCTGTGCACAGATACCCAGAAGGTTCAAAAGAACCCAAAGATGATGGACAGCAAATTTGATTCAACACAGTAGGAAATGAGGAGAGATTTCTTAAAATTGAATGCTTGCTCTGGTCCATAAAGCAAGGAAGAATTCCAGGTTGTCTTTGGTTTCCAGGCTCTCTTAAGCTTGTTAGAAAAACATGGTCTGTTTGTATGGTGGCACAGCCCTGATGTTGCCAATGCTGCAGCATCTAGTGATGAATGAACCCTGTCATTTTACCTCTCGGTTTTTGAAGCAATATTTAGCAGGGTCTTGTAGGAATAACTTTAAAAGGATTATTTGGAGTTCAAGGTGACATTCTGCTTTGATGGTGTTTTTTCCCTTCTTCTCGTCAGTTTAATTGGTTGGGATGGTTAGGAAAAAGATGTAAAACTAATTCAGCCTACTATCCAGCTCTTGTTCATCTGAGGTAGCAGGAGCTTTTTCTTTCCCTTTTGCTGGGATTTACCACCTTGAATGAATTTTAAGAATTTGGTTTCAAGTGTCTGCGTCACAGTAGATCCCAGGAACATTTCTCTGTTTCATACGTGAATATCATATAGATAGTGATAGCATCCTGTCCTGGGTTCAGGTATAGCAGTCATTTTTCTGCTTCATCCATTCATGTTCATTGCATTTGTGCTGCAAACAAATCACATTCTGGAAAACAGTGGCTAATTATGGTTATTTCAAAGCAGATCTTTCATATTACTCTTCAGTTTCTTTCTCTTCCATCTCTCTTCTTTAGAGGCGGTTTCTACCAAGTTCAGCAGTTAATAATGAAGTTTTTCAATCATGCGCAGGGAGCTTGAACTGTAGCATTGGCTTATTAGAGCCTACTTGTTGTGCTTCAGTGGCCTCAAATTTGGCTGTGGGCTCTAGCCAGACTGGCACAGAGCTAATGTACTCTTTCAAAGTCTGCTGAGGTTCCTGATGTAAACACAATTTTGTCAGTAATAAAACATGTTCTCCCAAGATCAAGGGCTTGCTGTGTGTATTGATTTTTTTTTTCTTTTAAAGTTGTCTACTAGGAAGTTGAACCAGATTCTACTTCTGTGCTGATTTCTTTCTACCATCTTCCCAATGCAACACTCATTCTCCTTCATATGATATCATTAACTTGAATACTGCAGTTCAATTTATAAACATACTTTCTAGAAACCCAGAGATGCCTGTTACCATACACAGATGTGGAAAAAGAGCCATCTCCAGCACAGCCAGGATTTATGTATCAGCCATGCTGTTAGTTTTGCTGTGGGTATTTGATACAGGAGATCTCTGGCAAGCCAAAGAGCTTCCTTCCTTAGCTGGGCTGTGTTAGAGAACCCAGAAAGCCTGGAGCAGGGTGAAATGTGAATACAATAGACTGAAAGCTTTGAGGGCTTAAAGAAGCCCTTGTTTCTTTATACAGAATGCTTAGGCAATTTCTATTTTTAATATTTTCTTAATAAGCACTGTGGGTTATTTCTGTGAAATCCAATTGGTTTCTTCAGTGTCTTGGAAGTCCTCAGCTCCTCTTTCATTGATCTGAACTTACTTGGCAAAATACAAGGTGGGGCTTTACATGTATTTTGTTTCTTTGGGCTACATTCATCTCAGAGAACTGCAACTATTGAAAAGTCATATAGCTAGATAAAAGGGTAGGTAACACAAATCATCTTTTGCAAATACCTCTAGGGTGACTGTATGATAAACCTCCCATCCTAATACCTTCTAGAAAATTCCTGGCGTTTTCTAAGTAATCTTAAAATGCTTTCTTGGAGTTCTTCCATACTGAATGAGAACCTGGTACCCTAGAGAAAGGCACGTACTCCTTTATTCTGTTTTCATTTGGGAATTAAGGTATTTTCCTGTTGATGAGGAACCTAAGACTTAATTCTGCCTTTCTTAGAACCTTACAAGCCTTTCATACTTCCTTGGTACTTGTTATATTCAAAGTGATTGGTAGCTGAAAACTGATTAATTCTTACAAAACACTTCTTTACACTGAAGGTTTCACCTGCACATTTTTTAAGAAGGACCTAATAAATGATTAAAAGACTCTTTAAGAAGTGATTAGTCAGATGTTATAGGTTTTCCAATGCGTCAATATCATGACTGGCAACAGGAGTCTTGCCAAGTGTTCTGCATTGCTCGTGAAAGAATCAGTCTCATTAGCTGTAGGACCATGCTAAGAGCAACCCTCTAGCTCAGGTGGCAAAGGGAGATGCTGAGAGCTTTGTAACTGACTCAGGCTTCCCCTCGTCCTTTTCCAAACTCCTGTCCTTTTGGAAGTAACTTTTGAAACAAAGCATTTCAGTCATCCTAACTGAAAAGTGAGGGAATTTTTCTCTATGTTGTAATATAAAAGCTGGATTTCTGTCACAGTGTCTTCATGTCATTGAAGCTGGACAGCTTAAGAGATATTAAAAAAAAAAAAAAAAAAGAGGAAATTGTATATAACAGTTTGTGGTTTGGTTTGGGGGTTTTGGGGGGGTTTTTTTGTTGGTTTTTTTTTTTTTTTTTTCATTCTATTTTGAAACCCAAACACATTTTAGAATGTTAGAATTTCCTGTGGAACTGAAGGTATAAATTTTGATGAGTTCTAATGCAGAGACCAGAGAGCATCTGTGGCTTAGTGTATTCTGTGGGTGCTGCATGCTTACTCCTGGAGACAACTCTCTGCAGCAGCTGTAACATTTATAGTTCTGCTTAGTGCTCAGGCATCTTCTGTCTTGGGTTCCCAGGCAAATGCAGTCTGTTTTCAGCTGAAGTAATCACATACAGCATTCATCATAAAAATGATGAATCATCATTTTTAATAAAGGGAATGGAAGTTTGACAAGGTAAAAAATTATTCATCTACAGTTTCCCTCAGGAAGCTTCCCAGTATCATTAGCAGAGGACATAGACAGGGAACTACTCATTTTTGAAGGGATTACAGCTGCTTCTGAGCATCTGGGGCTAAACTCAGAAAAAGAAAAACCACAAGGAACTTAAATAATTCTCTTTTTATTATTATTTTCAGAGAAAAATCCACTTGCAATATTCTGTGCTCTGTACTCTGATTTTTTTGTGAAAAAACTGGCAATAAGCAATCAAAAAATGCCACAAGATCTAGCTGATCTTTTGGCCCTCATGCTCTAGTGTGGCTTTTGTGTCCTTGGGTGGCCAGGCTGTGGGATGTGAGCAGCTCACTGGCGCACAGGTGATGTGTGTCAGGGAGATAGAGTGATGAGGTAAGCACACCCTGGTAACAGTGACCCATAAGACTGAATAAACCAGCCTATTAAAGAGCTCTGTGCTATGTTGCAAATCAGAAACATGTCTAGCTGCTTTTTCTCTCTGGATCCTGACTGGCTTGCTTACAACACCAGAATCATAACCCTGGGTTTTTTAGATTCTATAAAGGGTGGAAATGGAGAGACAACTGAGGGAGGCAGAGAGCTGTTTGTTATTTCTGACCATATATCATTGTATGAGCTAGGCAGGAACCAGAACAGTGACTTTAGAAGGAAACTCACTGAAAAGACTGTAAATTGATTTAATTAATTCCTCCCTCCTCTCTTTTATCTTTATCTGGAAAGAGCTGGCCTGTGTGGCTTTTGTATGGTTCTCTGCAGGATCAGGTGCCAAACAGTAGTAATTAAAACAGGGAAAGAGGAAGTGGTGGTAAGACAAAAAGCCATTTTTCTTAGTACACACCTCTGATACAGTGTTACAAAAATAATCTGCGTATAGTTTTTTTTCAAATTATTCAAAGCTTAAAAATCCCTTTAAATGTAGGTCCTCATGGGGGTAGGATGGGGGGAAGACTATGACATTTGACATATTAGTTGCGTACTTCAATCTTGCACATCACTTCAGAGCCCATTCTCATTACAGATAGTTTTAAGATGATCTGACTTCAAAAATATGTCCATTTAGAGTTTCTGAATAGGAATTACAGTAGCCATGAGCAGGTCATATCTGTAACTGGCACATGCCTCTGTACAGGGGTGTTCTAGAGATACAGAGAAAACTGTTACTGGAAAGGTGAGCTCAAGAAGAAGTATTTCAGGTAGATATTAAGCAATATGAAATAAGTGAGCAGAATTTGTACCACTGTATGTCAAATAAGTTGGAAGATACTGAGATTTGTTTCTGGGAGAGAAATTCAGCTGAACTGATAGAGGATAAATCAAACAAGTGCAGAAGTACTGATTGGTACTCCATGTTTCCTTTTAAATTGACTGTAATATCTTGTATTGTGAATCAGATTTAATGATATCCTGAACAATGGTCACCATCCCTAAGCCTGAAGGGCGAAGGAAGAAAAGCCTATATATATAAAAAACATTAATGCTATACAAATATATCCTTTTCCACTCTCCCAGCATAGCCAGTTTTGCTATGTTTTATCTGTGGGAACCAATCTAAGCAGTTAGTGCCAGTTTGACTTAAATGCCTCTGCACACGATACAGCTAAAGAAAGACAGATCAAGCTATCCTACTAAGAATTTGTTATCCTAGTAGGTAACAGTCAATTGAGTGTTTGAAAGGGTAGAAGCAGCAGTTCAGTCTTCCAGCCCATGAATTTACAGTCTACAATGCAGGAATTGTGAGGTAATAGGATTATATGTAGGCAGGGTATTTGTCCTTCATGCACAGGGTGGTTGTTGTTTGCAGTCTATGCAAAACCTCAAATTTATTTAAGGAAGGAAAGATATTTTGATTACTATGTAAGGGTAAGACTAGACATAGCATCACTGAGGTGAAAGTATTATCATAAGTAACTAAATCATCCCCAGATATTTTTTCCACACTTTCCATGCCCTTTTCTAAAAGACAGTTTATAAAAAGGGTTCTTCAGATGCTAAATAGATTGTAATACTTCACACTCATATGAAATTTGTCACTAAGGCACCATAGTGAGCTATTCAGAAAGCACAATCAAGTTATGTTTACACTGCTTTTATTAGCACTCTGCTGCGACTTACAAGATGCTTAAAGCCAGCTGTTTTCTCCTCCAAATTGTGTCCTTTTTTCTGTTTAGCAAACACTGATTTGTGTCTCCAGCCAGAAGAGGTTAGTGTACAGTTGCAGCTACTGTGACAATACCATTTTGCTTTATCTTGATGAGAAAGTGTTCTTTGTAAGCAGTACTGGGAGTGCTCACAAAGACACATGGGCCAGTAAGCGAGCAGAGGTGAAGGGCAGAACTACTGAGTGCTGAATCCGTTGCTGGTGCTGATTCACTGTAGGGCTATAGGTATGATTCACTGTTTGTGAAGGCCAAGTGCTGTTCAATGTATTAAGTACATAAGTGTCTTTGCAGGCTTAAATAAGTTTAGGAGTGTTGCAGAAGAGCCAGAATGTCACCTTGTCTTCCTCCTGGATATGAAGGTGTGTCTGTAGAAGTTGTTGGAAGGATGTTGATGTCTTCATTGAGATGGCATGGAGGAAGTTTACACTCTACAGAAACAGCAAATAGGTCTGGAGGCTACTGTAAATAACCCTTTTTGATGTCTGACAAAAAAATTAGGGTGATGAAAGCTCCAAGGAGATTTAGATGGGAGTAAGATTGTGACGGAAGTGTGGAAATATCCTCAGAGGCAAAAAAAACCTGCACGTATATTTCATAGCTTTTGTTAACTGAACATACTGCATGTGTTAGCAGTTCCCCACCACCTCATCGTAACAGGCATCAAGGGATTTTGACCTGTTCACAAGGTCAAAGGCCAAAGGTGAGAGAGAAGTAGCAAAAAAAAATTAAAAAAAATAAAGGATGTTTCCAGGAGGAGAGATTTTCAATGAAGCTCTGCCCATTTTTTTCTTATTTATAGTACTCCCTGACTTTTTAAACAGGAGAGGTTAGTTTTGTAACAAGGAATATGTAAGTACTTTTTTGTCTGATGTCTCACTACATCTGACTGTCTTAAAGATGTAGACTCATTTGGACTGCTGCCTAAAATGCATCACGTGTAATACAAAGTCAGAGTAAACGTGGTCAGGATGCTTGTCACATGCAATTATGAATCTCCTTTTCATAACGTATCCTGACGTGCTTCAGAAGGAGTGTGGCCAGGAGGTCAAAGGAGGAGATCCTGCCCCAGTGAGGCCCCATCTGGAGTACTGTGTCCAGTGCTGGGCTCCTCAGTACAAGAAAGACAAGAAGCTAGAGGAGTGGTCCAGCATAGGGCCATAAGGATGATCAGGGATCTGGAGCATCTCTTTTATGAGGAGAGACTGTGGGAGCTGGGCCTGTTTAGTCTAGAGGAAAGGAGTCTGAGAGGATCTCATTAATGCATATCAATATCTCAAAGGCAGGTCTGAGAGGATGGTGCCAGACTCTTTTCAGTGGTGCCCAGCAACAGGATGAGGAGCAATGGCCATAAACCAAAACACAGAAAGTTTCACCTCAACATGAGGAAGAGCTTCTTTAAGTTGAGGGTGGCAGAGCACTGAACAAGCTGCCCAGGAAGGTTGTGGAGTCTTCCTCTCTGGAGGCATTCAATACTCAGCTGGACACATTCCTGTGTAACCTGCTCTAGCTGGCCCTGCTTTGGTAGGGGGGTTGGAGTAGAGGTTTTCCAGAGGATCTCCAACCCTAACAGCTCTGTGATTCTGCTATTGCTGGGGTAGGCCTACAGCAGCTAACATTGTTCATCTATTTTTTCACTACCCAAGCATAAAATAAGGGTGTTGGAATAACAAAGAGCTTTGTAAATCAAATAGCCTAGATATGTACCTATGTATAAAGAATACCTTAAATCAAGATCTAAAAAAAGTGAATGTGAAACTAAAAACATACTCAAAAACCTGTAGGCCACTAAGCAAAATAGAACAATTCACCATGGAAAAGTTCATTCAGTAAACAGATGGAATCATAGAATAATTAGGACTGGAAAGGACCTTAAGGTCATTTAGTTACAGCCCCTCTGTCGTGGGCAGAGACACCTCACACTAGACCGTGTCACCCAAGACTGTCCAACCTGGCCTTGAGCACTGCCAGGGATGGAGTGCTTAACACTTCTTCGGGCAACCTCTTCCAGTGCCTCACCACCCTCGCAGTAAAGAACTTCTTCCTTATATCCAACCTGAACTTCCCCTGTTTAAGTTTTAACCCATTGCCCCTTGTCCTATCACTACAGCCCCTAATGAATAGTCCCTTCCCAGCATCCCTGTAGCCCCCCTTCAGATACTGGAAGGCTGCTATGAGGCCTCCAAGCAGCCTTCTCTTCTCCAGGCTGAACAGTCCCAACTTTCTCAGCCTGTCTTCATACAGGAGGTGCTCCAGCCGCCTCATCATCCTCATGGCCCTCCTGGGGACTTGCTCCAACAGGTCCACTGTATGTGCTGTATGTACTTGGCAATAAACGAGAAATTGCTTCCCCTTGTGCTGCACCCCTCCAGCTTACTTTTTGAAGTACGGCACCTGCTAACAATGAAGTTGGTTTAGCACAAGAGTTCTGATTCACAGCAAATGAAAAACTCTGCACATTCCCCGTTGTGTGTGGTAGAGATGGATGGAATACCATGGGTGATACACTGTTGCTTTTTCTGTCTCCTTAATCTTCCAAGCTGAGCATTCATTTTGAGATAAGCCAGTGATTTCTACAGAAGCCTAAACACATGGGAACACACTGTCCTGCTGAGTGACAAGCAGCAGATGAAATCCCCAGAACATGCCTTTGCAGAGAATGGTTCCTTAGTGCAATCTGACAACTTCATCAAATAGCAATTTGAAATATCACCGGGGGAGATGCAGTCCTTTGCCTGTTTTACACTGGGAAAAAAAAGAAAAGCTTTACTTGCTTTCTACATAGTGACATCTTGCCAGTGGTAAACAAAAATTTCCAATGTCTGTAATTCACTGCCTTAAAAGCACTCTCCCTGCTTTATGTTGTCGACTCTACCTAGAGATGTGACATGCAAGAGATAGCTGACTATTAAATGGTGGTCAAAAGACTTTTGAATGTGAAATGGCTTTCAGTGACTTAACAGAGTCCTAGCCTCATCTAGTTTTAGTCTTGAGTTATTCTTAGTAGATGTACCCTACACAATTACTGTGTCTTTCACCTGCAGTCACAAAACTCATAAACTTAAGAAAAATGGTTTGTTCTATTTATTGAGATTGATTTTTTTTTTCAGAGACACTTCTGAATGTACAGTATTAGTTCATTTCAAACTTTCTTCTTTCCAAAGAAACCTGCTGCTTCCCAGGCTTTTCTGAATTCTCTTCTAAGCTTAGCTCAGAAGATGCTTCTTTCTTGAAGACTTACAGGTGCTAACGTACTTGACCATAAGGCAACTGAAATGGTTTCTACTCTTGGGCTCTCTGCTGCATGCTACTGCCACTGCAGAAAGCACAGCTGAATGAGACGCATATCTGCTCTTGACGCACTGCAGTTTACTGCCCAGCATATGAACATAAATGGCTACGTATTAGGGACTTTATTAATACACCAGGACCTAATGTGCAGTGAGCCCTGTTCTATTCAGCAGAGAGAGACAACTGCAAAAAGAACAACTGGTGCTGCCGCTTAGTCAAATGTGGTGGAAGGCATTCAAGGTTTTCATCTTGCCCAGCAGCTCAATTCTCCATTGTCCAGCTAGCATACAGTCAGATATGCTACAACACTTCTTACAGTGCAACATCAGGTAATCATAAAATGATAGAATAGTTAGGGTTGGAAAGGACCTTAAGATCATCTAGTTCCAACTCCCCTGCCATGGGCAGGGACACCTCACA
>WYDI02025039.1:46324-61683 GCA_009867235.2 Psittacus erithacus | reverse complement strand
CCAGAGAAGCTGTGGCTGCCCCATCCCTGGCAGTGTTCAAGGCCAGGTTGGACACAGGTGCTTGGAGCAAGCTGCTCCAGTGGAAGGTGTCCCTGCCCATGGCAGGGTTGGAGCTGGAGGAGATTTAAGGTCCCTTCCAACCCAAATCAGTCTGGGGTTCTGTGAGTTAACAATGCTGGACAGAGCTGCCTGCTCAGTGCTGCAGGGGGAAGCTGACTCCAAGAAGAGGGAGGCAGTGCCCTGGGCTGGGGTCCTCCTGTGACCCGCAGCCCATCCCTGTCTCCAGGCAGCTTTTGGCAACTTCTGCATTGATCATTTATTGCCTCTTTTCCTTTGGAAGGAAATCTTTCCTGGGGCCTTGCAGAGCCCCTCGAGAGTCTGCACTGGCTGCATTGCCCCCGCCCTGGCACTGCTGGACCCCCCCAGCCATGACAAATGATTTTGCCATTTCACGGGGGGGAAGGAGACATTGATCAACTCCTGCACTTGCCTTCCCAGAAAGGTTACAGCTTAATTGGGCAGGCTCAGAGCCATAAATTATGTGCTGAAGGAGCAGCAGAGATAAGCAAATTATTGTGAAATAATATTGTTGCAAAACCCCTTTTTGGTGGGAGGCATCAGCCACAGTCTGGGGCAGCTGAGGGCTCCTCCAGGAAATGCTTCACCCTCCAGCAAGGGGCCGGAAATTCTCCTTCTGTTATCAGATGACCTCAGGATTTGCAAAATATCCTTTTCGTTTTCTTTTGGAAGAAGAAAACCAACAGGAAAGTCATTGTTTGCTTTAGTCAGAAAATCTGAATTCCATCTGGAATTCCATGCTGGATGAGGATTCTGTTTCTCCATGGCAAGTGCTGTTCTTCCTTTCCTAGAAACTGAAAAAGTCCCAACTTTTCCTTTCCAAAGGTCTCCTGGGACTTTGGCTATGTAAACACAGGTAAAACGAAGTGTGGCGAGCACCCCTTTCATTTCAGCGTGGAAGCTAAAGCAGGCATTGCTTGCCCCAGTTAAGAGGCAGCTTTCCAACACAGGGCTGCCAAGCCCAAGGCTCAGCCACAGCCACTTTTACCCTTCGCAGGTTTGGGTCACTTCAGTCTATGACCTTGTATCACCTCTGGAAATGGCACTGGAGAACGGCAAAGCATAAACCATCCTCTGGGGCACTGGACGTGTTATTCCTATAAACAGGCGAAGCACTTTGGAATCAATAAGACATTTTACTCACAGCCGCTGGAGAGATTTCATCTCCTGAATGATAGGATGGGATAAACGCCATCCCAATCCGGCTGGCACCCCGTGGACCAGCAGCTCTGTTTGCAGCCTGGCTGAACGGCTCCAGAAGTAATTAGAATAATCAATCCCCTAAATGACAAAAGTATTGATTAGCACTTTAGTCTCTTCCCAGCTGGGCAGCGCTGTGACTCCAGGAGCATCACAGAGCCATGAAAGGCAGCATCAGCTGTGGATGGGGATGCTTATCCAGTGACAGCACAGCCAGGGTTTGTATGCAATGATGGCAATGTTTTTATCCCTCTTCCTTGCTCTTGTTCAGTGTGCACGGTGGTTCATTTTTGATATCTGTCTGTTTAGAATCATAGAATGGTTTGGGTTGGAAGGAACCTAAAAGCTCATTCAGCTCTAACCCCTGCCATGGGCAGGAACACCTTCCACTAAAGCAGCTTACTCCAAGCCCCATTCAACCTGGCCTTGAGCATCCTTTGCTACCTCCCTAGACATGGCAGGAGCAGCGGGAGGGATGTTCCCCATACTGGTGCTGGGTGAGCTGATGCAGCTCATCAGCATGGTCAGCCTTTTCCCATGGACATGAGTTAACGTGGATGATGTGTCCAGCCCAGCACGGCACCGGCACAGGCCTCTGGTGGGATGTGTGTGCTGTGCTGGTCACAGGGGCTTAGCTCAGCCCCTAACAAGGGCTTCCAAAGCCACAGGTTTCTGTGAAATGCCAGAAGAGAGTCAGTGTCCAAAGAGGAAATTTGAAGTGTACTGCTGCTTCAATGCGTTGCAGAGGTGAGAGTGTAACGGGATGATAGAGCACATCAGCTGCTGGTAGAGCAGAAAATTGAGTGAGGGAACTGCCAGGCTGGGATTTAAATGCTTTTGGAGGTAGAACAGACTTTCAGTTCTTGCAGTGAGCTGGGTGCCATCCAGATGGGCACGGATTTCACCAGTGCGTGCGGGGATGGGGAGCAGTGATGCGCGGGGTGGATGACACGGGACTCAGCCACTGGGATTTCAGTCAAGCAGTGATGGAAGTGCTGCCAGGGAAACTGGTGCTTGTGCTGGACAAGATGGAGTTTAAAAGAGCTGTAAGGAGCAAAGAGCAGAGAGTGAGTAGGACTGGGAGAAGAGAGGGGCAGTAGGTCCCCAGCCTGGGGAGCAGCTGGGATCAGCCTTCATTAATACTGTGCTGATGACCTGGGCAGGAGCACAGGCTGCGGGGGTGCTGGGACTGCAGCCTCTGAGGGAAGCTCAGCAGGGATTGGGCCGGAGATTTGGCACAAACAAGGCTGAGGGGGGTATGAGTGATGCTCACAAACACTGGGATGGGCAAGTGCCCTTTGCCGAGGAGCAGCATCACGCAGGGCCATGAGCCATGACCATGCCGTGGCTGGGAGGAGGAGAATGTTTTCCTGCAGTAGCCTTTACAGGAGATGCTGCTTTTTCTCTCATGTCCCTCCATTAGCTCATGATGTGCTGCTGGGGGGCAGTGGTGCCGTGCCCTGGCCTGCACAGCCTGTCCTCATCCGAGCATCCCAGCCCGAACAGGTGGATGCACTGGGGGTGCTGGGGTCCCCGGGGACCTGGGGCTGGTTTGGGAAGTGATGGATCGATGAAGTCACTCCCAGCTCAGCCAGATCCCCCGAGGCTTTGGGACACCGCATTCCCAGCAAGTGGAGAGGCCGGGCAGGAGACACCACCCTTGCCATGTACTGGGGAGGGGGTAGGATGGGAGCAAGAACAGGAGATGGAGTCATTCAACCCCCATAAAAGGGAGAAGGAGCAGCCTGGCAGGGCCTGGGATGGACGAGCCAGCAGTGGCGTGAGCAGGAGCATCCAGCCGGCAGCAGGATGCTGGCAGAGCTGTGCAGTGGCACTGGGAGGCTTTGCTGTGGCACTGGCTGCTGTTGGCGCTGGGGCAGTGGCAGGAGCCTGGGAGAGCAGCCCAGTGCCTGGCTCTCAGCAGGACACAAGGACCATGCCAGGTGCTTCTCTTCAGGTTTATTAGCATTAATATCATTAGTCCCATGTTAACAAGAGCACACGCACAAAACGCCTGTTGCTGTTACTTGGCCAGGGCTGCAGCAGTGGTGCAGGGACAGGCAAACTGCCCGCAGAGCGTGGTGGGGTCAGTGCACCCCAGCACACGTCTGAGCATCCCATGGATGCTCCAAGCCTGGCTCCTGCCCGCGGGGAGCCGCTGTTCCAGGAACTGCTTGCAGGGATAAGTGCACTTTAGGTGAAGGTTACTACACATCTAGTAGATTATTAACAGACCTCATAGCCATGGAGTCAGTGCTGTACCACGATGGAGCGAGGGAAAAAGTACAGGAAACTGAAGGATGCTGGAACCGATGGCTGAGCAGCAGACCCCACCTCCGAGCATGGGATGTCCCATCCAGTTGGCGATCGATACCTCAACCACCAGGCAGAAACATCCCCGACTGGGACTGGGTTTACTTGGCATTTGCTTTAGCTGGACTCTCGGTGTGGTGGTTCTCCAGGTAAATGATTT
The DNA here is from genome assembly GCA_009867235.2 of Psittacus erithacus. Classification (NCBI taxonomy): domain Eukaryota; kingdom Metazoa; phylum Chordata; class Aves; order Psittaciformes; family Psittacidae; genus Psittacus; species Psittacus erithacus. The sequence continues at coordinate 57,932 of WYDI02025039.1, read as the reverse complement.
GGGGGGGCTTTTCTGGGGGGCAGCGTGGTCTGGAGCTCTGCAGGTCGCGGGGCAAGGTCAGGCTCGCTGCTGGGGCATCCTCGGTGGAGTTCTGAGAGTCAGAGTCTTCAGAGGAGAAGCTGCTCTGGCTGGAAACCTGGAAGTATTCTGCCCGCTTACGGGCTGAGGGACCATGTGTGACAGCCCCATGGGGCACAGCGGTGGGACACGGTGGGTCAGTGCCTGGAAGGTGCGCCCTGGCTGGCAGTGTGAGGGGATGTCTCTGGAGGGTCTGGCTGTTGTGGGTGAGGTGTCCTGCAGCACCCAGGCAGGCTCTGCTCTCGGGTTTGGGGAGGGAGGCATTGGCAGAGGCATGGTGGTGACAGGCAGGGTCACCCTCTGGCCCCTGATGGCCGCAGGGCTGCAGGGAGCTCGGCTCCGCACCCAGTGAGGGACTGGGAACGCTGCTGGCCCGGGGCTGTCCTGTCCCGGCACTGGACTCTGATTGCTTCCCTGGCACCACTGGCTCAGGGCTGGCGCCTGGAGCTCCCTTGCAAGGGGCAGCAGACCCCGAGCCTGCGCTGCTGAAGGAGTCTCTGTGCCCCTCAGCCTGCGCTCCCCAGGCCTCCTGCAGCTCTGCCAGCATCTCCTCCAGGACCTGCCGCGTCTCCTGGTACCGGTGCCGTGCCTCAGTCCAGGCCGCCAGCCCTGGGCTGCTCCGCATCCTGCGCACCTGAACCTTCATCTCCTGCAGCTTCTCCAGGGCAAACTCCACCAACAGCTTCTGGAAGGAGCTCTGCAGGCCCTGCAGCGCCCGGCCCTCCTCGCGCTTCCCCCGCACCAGGCACTGCCCGCAGCCCAGCTTCAGCCCTGCAATCTGGAACAGAAGGGAAGTGTGGCCATTCCCTGCCTGCGCCATGGCACCGGCTCCCGCTGGAGCAGAGCCCGAGATCCCACCTTGCTGGAGAAGCATCCGAGGTCCCGCAGCAGCTCCCGCTCCGCCTGGCGCCGTTCCACCTGCCTGTGGAAGCTTGTCAGCTTCGTCCGGAAAAGGGCCACGGCCGCCTGGAAGAGGTCTGCCTCTGGGAAAGATGCATCTTGGACCTCAGCTGCCTCCTGACACAGCACCAGGCCGTGCCGGTACTGAGCCTGCAGGAACAGTAGGAAAGAGCAAGCTCCATGTTCGGGAATGGCAGTGACCCCAAAATGGGGTGGGTGAGCAGGATATGATGAAGATCATTTGGTGTCACTACGGGGCCGCACTGCAAATGTTTCTGTGCGAGTGAGAAGAAGCAAAAAGAACCAGGTTCTCCAAAGCTCTGCTCTGTCCTGAGCGGAGCTCTGAGCTCTGTCCTTGCGCCTGAGCTCTGCTCGCCTTACAGTGCACCAAGTGCATCGCCCTGTCCTGAGTGGAGTCACTTTGCCTCATCCTCCCTGTGATGCATGCAGCCAGCGCGCTATGGGATGAACAAATGCTTGTCACCACGTTATCTGCTGTCTGATGGACACCCAGGCTCTGCAAGAGGAAGAGGGCTGTGAAGGACAGAGCATGGCAGGGGTAAGGGCCTGCAATCCCAGCCCAAAGCACACCAAGGAGCCACACAGCTCCTCCCTTACTGGAACAAGGCTGCCCAAAGACCCCAGCAAAGTGGGGCCTGAAAACTGCAGCTTGTCCTTCACCTGGCCAGCCTGGGCACAGCAGGGATTGCCAGGGAGCCTCATGCCAGAGCTGGGGGATTTGGGCTGATCCTATCAAGCTTTGTAATGACATTCAAGTGTTTCTAATTTGGTGATTTAAGTGTCTGCCCAGTGCCAGGCAGGGCCCGGAGCTGCTCAGCAGCGCTGCCACAGGGACACGTTACAGAAAAGCCCTCTCGAACATACTGTTGCCTGGACGAGGAACTCGTTGAACTGCTCATCAGACCCCAGGAAGCTCTCGGGGCTCCACTCCTCGGCACCCATCTCCTGCAGCCGTGCCGCTGCCTCCCCATCCAGCCACAGCCCCAGCTGCAAGAGAGAGTGGGATCAGGCAGCACCTCCCCTTCCTTCCCAGCTGGAGCATCCTGCCCTGGTTGCCCCAAATGAAAATCAAAGCTCAGGCAATCCTGATGTTCTCCGGGCTTCCTTCACCAGCAAAACCCAGGGAAAAGTGCCCAAAGTGCTCAGTGGTGGGAACACCCCAGAGGACAATGCAGCTCACTGCACCTAGAGCAGGACTGCAAGGACGCCCACCTCACCTTGCTGAACTCAGCCTCCAGCTCCCGCACCTTCCGGAGGAACTCCAGGCGCTCCAGGGAGCTGTTGGACTGGAACACCAGGTCATGAAGCTCTTCCTCCAGCTGGTTGTACAGAGCCTCAGCAGACTCCATGCTGGTCCTGGTGGTTGAGGAGGAGAGGGGCCATCAGTGCAGGATGCTGCCAGGTGAGCTGCAGCAGCTCTCGGTGGGCAGGACTCTGGATGGAGCAGCTCCTGGGAGCGGGCATGTGTCCATGTGGAAAGCCGGGATCAGATGTGCAGTGACCCAGCACATGCAGGTGGAGAGATGCCAGCAGGTGCCCGGCTTGGGAGCCAACCATGGGTCTCCTGCCACCCGCATCCCTGGAGCCCACCTAGGACATGAGGACACTCCCAGCTGGGCGTTGAGCAGCATCTCCAGCCCTGCACACCCGGAGCACCATGGCCTTACACGTGCCCTGACATCTCCCCATCCCATGGAGCAAGGTGAATGTTGGGCCGTCCGTGCAGCCCAGGCGAGGGAAGGGAGCAGAAGGGAGCGCGGGACTGACGCTGTCTGCATGCATGGGCGGCCGGACAGCGCGGCACCGCCGAGGCGTGGCCCCATCTAGTGGCTCTGCCTGAAAGCAGCCTGCAGGAACCGCTGCGGGCACCGCGGAGCACCCACAGCGCCTGGCCCCGGGGCTGGAGACCGGACCCGGGCAGCCGGGATGAGAGGAGACCCCGCAAAGGGCGGTCCCAGACAGGAGCTCCTTGGGAGCTCGCAGGGCAGGAGGGCGCACGGGCGTGCTGGGAAGAAGCCGGAGCTGCTGGGACACGGGGTTCCCTGTGGCGGTGGCTCTGCAGCCAGGAGGCAGCCGGGGGTCCCTGTTGCTGGCTGCTCTCCACATCCCGTCCTACCTGATGTGGGCAGAGGTGCGGAGCCGGGCGGCCTCCCTGCGCAGCCTGGCCAGCACGGCGCCCCCCTCGCGCTGCACCCACACCAGCGGTGCATCGCTCAGCACCTTCCGCATCAGCTCCCTGTGCCTCCCGATGCAGGCGCCTGCATCCTGCAAGGGAAGGTCGGACACGCTCTCACCTGGGGTACAGCAGCTCCCATCCCATGCAGGGATCAGCAAAGGGGACAGGGATGTCCCCATGGCTGGTTTGGGAGCGGTTGCACTGAGTTTTGAGCTACCGGGGTGAAATGTGGCTGCATTGGACTACAGATGGGCACTACAACCTGCAGTGCTGCATCCCGCCGTTACATGTGTCCCCCTGTTTACCTGTGTCACCGTCAGTGCGTTGCCACTCCGCAGCTCCTGGATGCAGCTCCGCAGCAGCTCCGATGCCCGCCGGAGACTGGCCGTGAAGGGATGCAGTTTCTATGGGTGGACAATGCAGCAGGTCAGTGGGGCAGGAGGCCAGCCCGCCTGCAAGGAGGTGAAGGAGCAGTGCCAGGCCAGAGGAATGCCGTGGGGCACTGGGTTAAATCTGAGGAGGAAGTGAGCGTGGAGGTGGATGGGCAGTTGCAAGCAGGAGCAGGCAGGAGGGAGCTGCCCTCCTGCACTCAGAGCTTTCCTTTTTCTTCCCCTCTCCTGAGTTTTCCCATTGCTTTTGCAGGGATGTGAGACATGGAAGCAGTGGCGGGGACAAGGGATGGGGAGGAGACGTGGGGACGAGGGGCACCATGGGGAGGTGAGGCTGTGGCTCATGGCATGGAAACAGACACCTGGAAGAACTGCACCCACTCGCCGTGGCTGTAGGGGAAGGCACCATCCAGCTCTGGTGTCAGCTGTGAGCTGTCGACGAAGCGGCCCAGAGCCTTCAGCGATGGCAGCGACTCCACCTGCGGGCACAGGGCTGGTGAGCGCTGCGGGACTGACACAGGGACACCCCCAGGGACATCCCCAGAGACAGCCTGGAGCAGGGGCACAGCCCCTCCTGCCCTGAGCACCCTGTCCTGGTAGCCACCATGTTGGCCCTGGGAGCACCACATATGACAGCTCTACTCGGAGCATCTCCCGGCATCTCCATAGTGTTCTAATGCACGGGAGATCACCGGGACCGCAATACCCTGCCATGAGAGCACAGCTAGGTGGTCATGCTCACTAATATTTCACATTACATTAATTAACCTGAGCAGCACTAGAAGAGTAATAAACCCTTCCAGTTTAGATTTATTATCCCAGTGCCTGTGTCCAGCCCCTGGAGGTAACAGAGAAGGCATTGGCTGCCCTGGGGCAGCTTTTGCCTGCTGCAAGCCCAGTGAAACCCAGCCACCTGTCCCATGGAGGGACATCCTCCACCAAGGTGCTGCTCTGGTTGGGGTCCCCCAGCTGAGAACTGGGTCCTCAAGCTAAACGGACAGAGGATCCCCTGTGGCAGGAGGCTCTGCTGACCCTTGCTCTGTTCTTTGCACAGGAGACAATGCGGGGACACAAGGAGGGGACAGGGACAGGCTCACCTGCACCCCAGGCAGCTTCTCACGGTGCATGACCAGCTCCTTCTCGGCCAGCAGCAGCACGGTGTGGATGCAGCCCGGTGAGATGCTCTGCGGGGAAGAGTCACCACCTCAAATGACAAACCCCATGGTGCAGCCCTTGGGGCTGCCCAAGTCAGTTGAGGCTGGTGAGTCCATTACAAAGGAAAAGGCTCCTGAGCTCGCTGGTGTGGGGAACAGAAACAAGTTGCTCAGGCCATAACCCCATCCCAGCCACCAGCTCCCTGGCAGAAAGGACCCACAGAAAGAGCCTTGTGAGCAAAGCCCTTTGCTTGCATCAGTGATGCTTCTGCAAATAGGGAGCACTGAGGCTGATGTGGGATTCACTGGGTAGGCTGCAGCCAAGCCCTGAGCACACAGAGGCAAAGGGTGCCATGGCAGGGAGGACCCATGGCCCCAAGACAGCGCAGGGCCCCTCAGTAGCACTGGCTTCAGACACGGACCCCCCACCCCAACACATTTATGCATGGGTGTGTGGAGCATGGAGTACCTGGACAGAGCGGAGAGCAGAGAATAGGACAGAAGCAGGCGGCTGCTTCCTGGCATCCACCACAACGGTCAGCCCGACATCCTTCATGTCTTGCCTGGCAAGGGGAGACAAAGCAAGAGGCAGCACATGAAGTCCTCAGGTAGGACCCGCTCTAAGCCCAGTTCCATGGCTCTGGGCAGGCAGGAACTGGCAGCTGCAGGCAATGGCCTTGTCCCTGTGGGATGCCTGAGCCGAGGGCAGGGCCAGACCTGTTAGAGGCATGGTACATGGTCCCTGAGGGTGGCTGCAGGAGGGACTGTGAGGACATGCAGGATGCTGGGTGTCCATCCCTGCTTGGCCAGGGGCTGCCTGGGACCCTGAGCTGGGCAGCAGCCGAGGGGTCCATGGCAGCTCCCCTAGCCCTTACCTGGCGATGGAGCAGAGGTAGAGGATGAGCCTCCCCAGTTCAGTGGCCGAGCACCACGTGGCCCCCCAGGCACTGCCGCTGGTGGTCACTTGGAGCAGGGCCCTGCCCTGCCTGTCCGAGCTGCCTGTGGGGAAAAGGGGTTCGTGAGCCTTCGAGAGCTGCTGTGGGCTCCAGCCCTAGGGGCTGGGGCTGCTGATGGCTGCAGCAGTGGGCTCTGCCCTGTCTGGGCTCAGGGGGCTCAGCAGCAGGCCCTGAACCCCAGCCCTCCAGAGGGCTCTCGGCAGGAACCAGCCCTGGATATGCCAGGGCAGAGCTGGCAGGGGTGCTCCTCCTGAAGAAAACACGGGTTTGTCACTGTTTTCCGGCTCTTGGGAAGAGGGAGAAGCCAAATGTTTAGTGCTTGGCAGCTAAAGCTGAGCGGCTTCACTGGTGAGGAATGGTGTGGGAGGGCCCGGTGCAGCTGGGGACGGGGCAGCTGCTCCGAGCAGGCTGCTTGTTTTTATGGTTCTCCTTCTTTTTGCCCAGCTGAAAGAAAATTTTCCCCCTGGGGGCCCTCTGCCCCCAGCAAAGCCCTGAGACCTCCCTCCAGCAGCTCCGGTCTCTCCCTCTGGAGCCCAATCCCGACATCTGTGGGTCACAGTGCTGGGGGTACCTGGCAGGCACATGATGCCTGAGTGCAGCAGCCCCATGTGCAGGTCCTGCCAGGCTGGTGGCTCCCAGCCTGCGGTGCTGGTGCTGGTGCTGGTGCTGGACATGGAGGGACCGTTCTTACAGCCAGAGCTTTCCACAGGTCGTTCCTCTGCAGGGGCAGTGGCTGCCACATCCGAACCTGCCCATGGGGACAGAGGAGAGGAGCTGGTGGTGTGCAACAAGGCAGGGAAATGGAATGCCCCTGCACAGGTACCACAGCCCTGCTCGGACGGTACCTTTCCCGGCTGCCTTGGCTCTGCCCATCCTGGGTGAGTAGATGGCAGACATCTTCCTCCAGGCCCCTTCGTGCTGGCTGCTGGCTCTTTCATCCCCAGGGGCCGCCCCGAGCCGGGACCCCTTCAGGAAGGAGAACTTGTGGCCGGAGGCCTGGGGCAGGCGGGGGCTACTCTGCCGTGCCACTGCCTGGGCTCGGTGGGTGAGGAGCGTGGGGCTGCCGGCCCCCATTGCACGCTGCACGGGGGTCTCATGGGGAGCAGCGGGGGGCGGCTCCGGGCCGGGGCCGTCCGGCTCCTCCAGGATGGCTGCCATCAGCCCGGCGCCGAAGCTCACCGGGTTCTGCAGCGCAGCCAGGTACGAGTCACGGTGGCGGCACCGTGGCCCGTGAGGCCCCGGCTCCCGGCTCAGCTCCTGCCCCAGGCATGGGGTGCAGGGACCCTCCTCCGAGCTCGGTGCCACCCTGCAGGGACCCCTGTTCACACAGGAGAGCGCAGCCTTGTCCCTGGCGCCCGCCGGCAGGGACCTGGCCAGGAGGTCCATCTGCTCCGGTGACAGCTCCAGCAGGTCCACGTACTCCCCCTCCAGGTTCTGGCTGATGATCTCGCAGAGGCTGGGCATGGCCAGCACGCTCGGCTTCTTCCGCAGCCCAGCCTGGTCCACCTTGATCAGTCCTGGGTATTTTCCCAGGCTCGACTTCTGAGAGGTGCCCTTGCAGCCCGGGATGGTGCCCACAACATTGCTATAGGGCACGGAGGTGCCTTCCATGCTTTGGGGCACAGGCACGCTGGGTGCTGCTGACTCAGCTGCAGCTTCAGAAGCAAGGTCATGCTGGGTGTCCACAGACGTCCCATCAGCTCCAGCCTTGGGCTTGTCAATGAACTCTGGTGTGGCAATGCTGCTCCACGGCAGTGGGGAGATGCCATTCTCAGTGGCCACCAGGCAGGTTTGCAGGGGAGCTCCGGCTCGGTCACCGTTGATCTCCTCCAGCCACTCATTGGTGAAGAGCAGCGTGTAGGCAGCCTCGGGGACCGGCATCTCCTCCACCGTGCACAGGTCCTGGGAGAGGTGCTTGACGATGATGCGTGCCGAGTGCTCCTTGCAGGGCTCTGCCTGCAGGTAGAAGTCCCCAGGGCGCAGCAGGAGCGGGTTGAGCGGCGCGAGGTGCACGACCACCTTCTCGTGCAGACACAAAGGCCAGCCTTCATGGAGAAAGATGCAGTTAAAGTAGGGAGCCTGGGAGGGAGGAAGAACACAGCGCGTGAGCGAGAGCCCTCACCAGCTCCAGACCCTCCCAGCCGGCCCCATACACTCTCACTTCCCAGCTCTGCAACTCCATGATGGGGATTGATGAGCCCCGTGACCCAATGGGATATCCCTAAGCTGAGCCATAGCAGAGCCCTGCAAGCCCATCCAGTGCTGTGTGCTCCCCATGTGCTAACAGAGGGGAAAGCTCTGCCAGAGCCTCTTCAGAGACAAGACAAGGTAACCCCAGAGTCCCTCTGCCCCTATTGCAGGAACTGCATGTGCCAGGCTCAGTGCTGGAGCCATTCCAGGGAGCTGGATGCACCGTGGTCCCCTTTGCAGGAGGGGATGGGGACAGGAGGGGAGATGCAGAGGGACTTCACAAGCTTACGCAGGCTGCCTGCCGGATGTGCTCAAAGAGGCGCTTGGCCGGGATGAGGAACTGGAGCAGGCAGCAGAGCCCATCACCCTGGTAGCTGGTCTCCAGCAGCCGGAAGACCTGCCCCAGCACCGTGGGGGCCGTGGCGTCGAAGGGCGGGTAGAGAGCCTGGAGGGCGCCCTGCACTGCTGCATCCAGTGAGCCGGCATCCTGCGGGAGGAAAGTGTCACCGGTGGGGACAGCAGCCCCGCAATGGGACACTGATCCCATGGAGCCTGTGCCCACCATTCCGTGTGCTGCGCTTTGGCTGTGTCTCTCTCTGCTCACACTGGCAGTGTGCTGAGCTTGGGGGCTGCAAACCTTCCTGCGCTGGAAGCTGGGAATGATCTGGGCTAGGAGCACCCCAAGCACTGCACAGCCCAGGGGCAGGAGCATGGCTGGATCTGGCTCCCAGAGCTGGGCTGTGGTTTAAGGAGCCTGAGAAAGGAGCTTGGGAATGGAGCCATGCGGAGGCGGAGAAGCCGCAGCAGCCAAGGGGTTAAGCTAAGCCAGACACGGATGTGCCGGACTCAGCAGCACGCTGCAGGAATGCAGCAGATGGGAGGAAGGACAAACATGGGAAGATGGATTGGGTGTTTTGGTTCAGTCTCATCACTGAATTCACTGAACTCCGCATCAGTTCTCCTGGCGTTTTCTGGGAATCACTCTGCTGGGTCACAGCCCCCTCCCTGCACTTCCAGACTGGGATGAGGATGAGGACACTGCTTTGTGCCATGTGCAAACTGGGAGCTCCAAGTTGGCTCTCCCCTACCTGTAGGAGGCATTGGCCGAGCAGACCCGGCTGGCGCAATCAATATGTGGAGGAGCCATCAGCCAGCTCCCGTTAAACCCCAGCATCACTGCAGGCAGTGCCGGATGACTGCAGACAGACACGGCTGCTGAAACGAGCCACAGGACACACAGAGGCTCCTCCAGCTCCTTGGCCAGTGTTTCTGCAGGAGAGGCTCCAACAGACAACAGATCTGCTGCGCCGGTGCTGGGAGGGCTGGAAGCAGCGCTGCAGCAGGAGAGGTGCAGGTCCGCATGGAGCAGGGTCAGGCCCAGCCTGGCTGGCTGGGGATCTGCCGCTCTGCAGTGGGACTTCAGTCCTCATCCTCCTCCTCCTGCAGAGCATGGCATGTGGTACCTCTGCCTGTTGAGTACCGAGGAGCCAGCAGCTCCGCCACTGGCTGCGGTCACAGCACAGCTGAGCCCATCTTCTGGGGTGGGCTCTGGATTTAAGAGTGGAGGGACCCTGGGGAGCCACCACAGGGACCAGCATCCTCCCGGCAGCCAGGAAGCAGCCAGGTCCTGTGCCCCGGGCAGCCACAGCTCACTGTCATCCCTGCACTCTGGTGTGGGAAGGTGGGAGGAGCTGAAGGTGGGATGAGGTAAAGGTGAGCATTAGTTTCAGGCAGCTAATCCTTGGCCTGTGAGCCCGTACAGAGATAGTGGCCTTGGTTAATTCAGCTTAATTAGCTTTAATGCGCTTTAGCTAAAGCACTTTGCAGTCATGCTCTGGATAATTCTTGACTTTTTCTCTGTGTCCCCACACAGGAATCTCCTGCCCTTGGGCTTGGTGGGAGAGCAGGAGGAGAGCAAGTCCCTTCTCAGGGCCATGAGCTGTAATTGTACTCCCTGCCAGGCTGGTGGCTGTTGGACCATTGGTCTTCTCATGCTTGCTCTTGCCTTGCACAGCTCCCAGGAGGGACTGGAGGCCTGGCTCTGGAAAAGGCCCACTGCAGGGTAAAGCCCAGTTCCCAGCTCTGCCTCTGCAGGGTCACCATCCGCAGTGATCCATCCAGCTCCTGATGCTGCCAGAGAGATGAGCCAGCCCTGCCTGCCCTGCCCAGGGTCACCCATACACAGCCCTGGCACACACAAAACCAGCTCTCTTGAAACCAGACTCCTGTGGCACTGATAAAAAAGCAACCAAAACCAGAAGGAAAAGCCAGGAACTCTGAGACCAGGACTGCCACGGCTCTGTTCAGGGCAGGCTGCACCACAGGGTGATGGGCAGCCCCAAACCCAGCCATTCCCTGGCTCAGCCACAGTCTGATGGAGCAAAGGCATGTACTTCTAGCTGCCCCAAACCACTCCCATCATCTCTTGTGACACCGTCCCCCCAGATCCTGAGCAGCCTCCCTGGCCTCAGCATGTGCATCCCAGCTCCCTGGTCCCCTGCCTTGGGTAAAAGGAACTTGAGGTGCCTGGGGAGGGGACAGCCCCACTGCAGGGGAAAAAGGATCTTCCAAACCATCACCAGAACCCCACAGCATGGGGAGGATGGATCCACTGAGTCAACAAAGCTGCTTCCCTGTCCATGGAACAAAACCGCCCAGGACTTCATCCAGCAGCGGGGACTGCGTGAGCCAGCGTCGGGAGGGAGCTGCGGGCTGATGGAGGCTCCAGACACAGCCTGGGTTGTGCTGGGGAACTCTTTGGCCTGGAATGACTAGGAATGTTCTCTGAGTGTCACAAAGCACTTCACCACAGGGGGAGGCTTGAGGGGTAACCATGGTGGGAGATGCTGGGCCCCGGCCTACTGGGGAGCCCTGGAAATACAGAACCACCAGAACAACCATCAGTCCATGTTCCTCTACCAGCTGCGAGCAAGCATGGAACCAAAGCAAAAGGCATTAGGGAGCATAAGGAGATTTACATTTGCAAAGCTATTTCCATTTTAATAAGCCAAAGTGCTGTTAAATAGAGATTGATATTTCTCCCCAAATACCCATATTTTTAAAGTCGTTTACACCAAAAGGCCAGCCGAGCTTTGGTGTTTTGGAGCTGGAAAGTTGCTTAACTCATACATGGGGTGACTCAGCTCCATCCCCCTTCTGCCTCCTCTCAGGAAGGAGCGAGGTTTGAGCGTTGAGACCAGCTCTGAATAACAATTCCTCTGGCTCTCCCACAGCTCTCGCTGGCAGCAACTTTGGCAGGGCACGATGCAGACAGTGAATGCTATCGACCCGCCGAGCCCAGCACAGCATCGCCCATAAGCCCACGGCAACGGAGACAAACAAGCCCTGGGACCCACTGAGCATCCTGTACCTGCACACCCAGCACGGCTCACACGATAGCACCTGCTTCTTGCACCCCATTCCCCAGCCAAACTTCACAGGGGTGTTCAAGCATCCCGGGATGCCGCCCGCACGTGCCCTGCCCCAATGGCCCCATGGCTCAGGAGAGGCCATGGCCCGTGGGTGCCTGTGGATGCTCATAGGGTCCCGTGGGTGCTCTTGGGGCAGGGCAAGGGAAGGATAGGAAAAGAGAAGGAATTACCATGTTGAGTGGGAAGTGGCGGAGGGGCCGGGCACCAGCCGTCCCCTCCCTGGTCCTCGCAGGGGCCGAGCGCTGACCCCAGCCCGGTGTCCCCCGGCCCGGTGCTGCCGCTCGCCGCTCCCCCGGCGGCTCCTCCCGCTCTG